>PVIY010021951.1:0-41645 GCA_004026745.1 Myrmecophaga tridactyla
AGGCAGCAATTTGGGCATGGGGCTGACCTGGGAGAGCCTTCTGTACCACATGGGGCAACCCTGGTTGCAGAGACCAAGGGACTGAGAGGCAGAAAGCTGGAGCCTGGCACAGAGGTGTGGAGCTGCGGAACCCACAGGAGTGCATAGATGGGAGCCCCGGGCTAGGAAGTAAGCCAGGCCATGTTCCTTGGGCACGCTAGTCTCACCAAGTCGCATGACTGGCAACCCATCCCATACCATGCACCTTAACCCCGATGCCGGTTCCCATTCCTCGCACTCCAGGCACCCCCCACCACACCAGTCCACAGTGCGCATACTTGCACCACCCCCCATCCGCAAATGCAGCCTAACCCACTTCTTCTGCAACCTCCCAAGGAGTACCTCCCCCTCCCTGTTCCCTGCAGGCAGTTGCCAGTGCATAAAGGCTGCAATCACTAACCTCCACCCCTAGGTTATCTTTGCCCCCATCCATGGTATCACACAACCTCAGTCCACCCCGCCTGAGTTCTGAACATCTGTTTATGGCACTTTCAGGCCCACACATGTGCACAGGCCCCCTGGGAACTGGGAACTGCACTTTATAGCAGTCCTAGAACTGCGCATGTGCATGGCCCTCAGCCATACTTTCCAGATCTTAGAAAGTGCTGACCTATTCAGCCAGGTCACATCTGCTCCCAATCAATGAAGGCATAATGCTGACATGATGCCACAGCTCTAGGCATGTGCACAAAGGGTCCAGTGACTTAGACCAGTGCACACCAGGGTTACATCCCCCAGACCAGTGACCCTACACAGCTAAATCCTCCCTGGCTGCTCGGTGCTCACGTTCACAAGCATGAGCATAACACCTCCAACCTGCATCTATACCTGCCTTGAAACAAATCACTGTACTGAGTGCACCACTCCTTGCCCGGCTCCCTGCTGTACAACCATTCCACAAACACAAGACCTTAGACTACTGAAAGAAATCAACTCCCAAAGTAAATCAATCAAGATATTTACATGCCATAAAAACAGCAGAAAATCACTAAGCATATCACAATGCAGGTAGATATAGCCCTGCCTAATGACTAAATTAAAACACCAGCGGAGACACAGACATTGGAACAACTAACCAAAGATGTCCATACAACTCTGCTTAATGTAAGTGGGATAGCAAATGACATAAAAGAGATCAAGAAGATAGTAGAAGAGTACAAAGAGGAATTTGAAAGAATAAATAGAAAAATAGCAGATATCACAGAGATTAAAGACTCTGTTGAGCAAATAACGAACATACTAGAGGCACACAACATCAGATTGAAGAGACAGAAGAAAATATAAGTGCTATAGAGGACAGGATAATTGACTTCGAAGACTCAAAATAGTAAAAAAGATGGAAAAATTGAAAGGGAAGTCGGGGAAATGATAAACAAAACAAAATGCACAAATATAAGAATTACTGGTATCCCAGAAGGAGAAGAGAGGATTAAGGGTTAGGAAGAGTAGTTGAGTATATAATGGGGGAAAACTTCCCAGCTCTCATAAAGGACATAAATATACAAGTCAAAGAAGCCCAAAGAACTCAAAACAGAATAAATCCAAATAGGCCTTACCCAAGGCACATACTAATCAGTCTGTCAAATGTTGAAGAGAAGCAGAAAATCCTGAAAGTGGCAAGAGAAAAACAGTCTGCTACATACAAGGGAAATTAAATAAGACTTCCCTTGTCAGACTACTCAGCTAGCACCCTGGAGTTCAGACTACTCAACTAGCACCCTGGAGGTGAGAAATCAGTGGTATAATATATTCAAGATCCTGAAAAAGAAAGACCCCCAGAATTTGTAAACAAGAGACCAGCCCTTCAAGAAATACTAAAAGGAGATCTGCCAGCTGAAAAAAAAAAAGACAGGAGAGGGAGGTCTGCAGGAGCCCACAGAATTGAAGAGTACCACTAAGGGTAATTTAAAGAATACAAAGAGAAAGAGGGAAAAGGATATATAGACCTGACAAATAAAATAAAAAAAATAAGATGTTGGGATCAAGAAATGCATTTTCAGTAATAACTTTGAATGCTAACAAAATAAACTTACCAATTAAAAGGTACAGATTGGCAGAATGGATTAAGAAACATAATCCTGCTATATGCTGCTTACAAGAGACTCATCTCACACACCAGAATACAAATAGATTGAAAGTGAAAGGATGGAAAAAGACTTTCCATGCAAATTGTAATGAAAAGTAAGCAAGAATAGCTATACTATATTGGACAAAATAGTCTTTAAATGTAAAGATGTCATAACAGACAGAGAAGGACACTACATACTAATTAAAGGGTCAGTTTGCCAAGAAGAAATAACAATCATAGATGCTTATGCTCCCAACCAAGGAGCTTCAAAGTACATGAGACAGACATTTGCAAAACTGAAGTGAACAATAGATATTTCAGTAATAATAGTAGGAGACTTCAATACACCACTCTCCTCTCTAGATAAAACAACCAGACAGAAGATCAACAAGGAAATAGAGAAGTTAAATAACTTGATAAATTAATTAGGCCTAACAGACATATATAGTTCATTGCACCAGAAAGCACAAACATATACATTCTTCTCTAGTGCTCATAGAACATTTTCCAGGACAGAATGTATGCTGGGACACAAAACAGGCCTTTATAAATTTTAAAATGTTGAAATTATTCAAAGCACTTTCTCTGATCACAATGGACTGAAGCTGGATCTCAATAACTACCAAAGAGTGAGGACATTCACAAATAAATGGAGATTAAATTACACACTCTTAAACAACCAGTGGGTTAAAGAATAAATTGCTAAAGAAATCAGTAACTATCTGGAGATGAATGAAAATGAGAATACAACTTATCAGAACTTATGGGATATGGCAAAGGCTGCACTGAGAAGGAAATTTATTGCCCTAAATGGCTATATTAAAAAATAAGAAGGAGCAAAAATCAAGGACTTAAAAGCACACCTGGAGGAACTTGAGAAAATACAGCAAACCAACCACAAAGGCAATAGGACAAGAAAAATGACAAAAGCAGAGATAGATGAATGGGAGAACAAAAGAACAATAGAAAGAATAATTAAAACCAAAAGTTGGTTCTTTGAGAAAATCAATAAAATTGATGGGCTACTAGCAAAACTGACAGAAAAAAAAGAGAGAGGATGAAAATAAACAAAATCAGAAATGAGAAGGGGTGCATTGCCACAGACCCTGACAAAATAAAAGAAATCATAAGAGGATACAATGAACAGCTATATGCCAACAAACTAGACAACTTAGATGAAGTGGACATATTTCTGGAACACACAAACAAGCTACACTCACTCAGGAAGAAATAGAAGATCTCAACAAACCAATCACAAGTAAAGAGATTCAATCAGTCATCAAAAATCTTCCTACAAAGAAAAGCCCAGGGCCAGATGGCTTCACAGGGGAATTTTATTGAACATTCCAGAAAGAACTAACACCAATCCTGTGCAAACTTTTCCTAAAATTTGAGGAAGAAGGAACACAACCTAACTCATTTTATGAAGCTAATATCATTTTAATACAAAAACTGGGTAAAGATGCTATCAGAAAGGAAAACTACAGGCCAATTTCCATAATGAACATAGATGCAAAAATTCTCAATAAAATATTAGCAAATCGAATCCGACAGCACATTAAAATAATTATACACCATGACCAAGCGGGGTTTATACCAGGAATGCAAGGATGGTTCAACCCCCCAAACTCAATTAATATAATACAGCACATTAACAAATCGAAAGGGAAAAATCACATGATCATCTCGATTGACGCTGAAAAATATTCGACAAAATTCAGCATCCCCTTCTGATAAAAACACTCCAAATGATAGGATTCAAAGGTAACTACCACAATATGATAAAGGGAATATATGAAAAACTCATAGCCAGCATCATACTCAATGGAGAGAAACTGAAAGCTTTCCCTGTAAGATCAGGTACAAGACAAGGATGCCCACTGTCACCACTATTATTCAGCATTGTACTAGAAGTTCTAGCTAGAGCAATCAGGCAGAACAAAGAAATAAAAGGCATCCAAATTCGAAAGGAAGAAGTAAAACCCTCATTACTTGCAGATGATATGCGGCTTTTTTGAAGATCCTGAGAAATCTACAGCAAAGTTACTTGAGCTAATAAACAAATTCAGCAAGGTGGTGGGATTAAAATTAATGTGCAAAAATCAGTAATGTTTCTATACACAAGAAATGACCTAGCTGAGGAGTCAGTTAAAGAAAAAATTCCGTTCAAAATAACAGCTAAAAGAATTAAATACAGAGGAATGAACTTAACTAGGGACATAAAGGACTTGTATGCAGAAAACTACACAGTATTACTAAAACATATCAAAGGAGATATAAATAGGTGGTAAGACATTCCCTGATCATGGATAAGAAGGCTAAATATAGTTAAGATATCATTTCCCCCCAAATTGATCTACAGATTCAACACAGTACAATAAAAACCTACTTTGAAGATTTGGAAAACCTAACTACCAAATTCATCTGGAAAGGAAAGAGACCCCCAAATAGCTAAAATCATCCTGAAAAAGAGCAACAAAGTGGGAGGATTAACACCCCCTGGCTTTAAAACCTATTAAAGCCATAGTGGTCAAAACAGCACTGTACAGGCACAAAGATAGAAGCATTGACCAATGGAATTGAATCTAGAGTGCAGAAATAGACTACCAAATCTATGGTCAATTGATTTTTGAGAAGGCCCTCAAATCCTCTGAACTGGGACAAAATAGTCTTCAATAATTGGGCATGGAAGAACTGGATATCAATAGCCAAGAGAATGAAAGGGGACCCCTTTCTTACACCCTACACAAAAATTAACTCAAAGTGGATCAAACACCTAAATATAAGAACTAATACCATAAAGCTTCTAGAAGAAAATGTAGGGAAACATCTTCAAGACCTAGTAAAAGGAGGTAGCTTCCTAAACTTTACACACAAAGCACAAGCAACAAAAGAAAAAAATAGATAAATGGGAACTCCTCAAAACCAAATGCTTCTGCACCTCAAAAGACTTTGTCAAAAAGGTGAAGGGGCAGCCAACTCAATGTGAGAAAATATTTGGAAATCACATATCAGACAAAGGTTTGATTTCCTGTATATAATAAGAAATCATACAACCCAATTATAAAATGGGCTAAAGAAATGAATAGGCATTTTTCTCAAGAGCAAATGCAGATGGCTCAAAAACACATGAAGACAGATGCTCATTTTCATTGGCTACAAGGGAAATACAGATCAAGACTACAATGAGATACCACCTTACACCTATAAGAACGACTGCTATTAAACAAACAGGAAACTATAGATGTTGGAGAGTATGTGGAGAAACTGGGACACTTATGCACTGTTGGTGGGAGTGTATAATGGTGCAGCCACTATGGAAGACTGTTTGGCGGTTCCTTAGGAAACTAAATATAAGTTGCCCGATGACACAGCAGTAGCACTATTTGGTATATACCCAGAAGAGTTGAAAGCAATGACACAAACAGCCATTTGGACACCGATGTTCATAGCAGCATTATTCACAATCGCCAAAAGATGTAAATAAAACAACGCCCATCAACAGATGCGTGGATCAACAAAATGTGGTACATACATATGATGGAATATTATGCAGCAGTAAGACAAAATGACGTCCTGAAGCACGTGACAATTGGATGAGCCTTGAGGACATAATGCTGAATGAAATTAGCCAGACACAAAAGAATAGCTATTGTATGAATCCACTTTTATGTCCAGCATAAAAGTACAATCACAGCTTTATAATACAGAATATAGGGGGCTTAGACATACATAGATGCTAGACTTGGGTGAACTGTTAGCTAATGAGGTTGAACTGCAATGTAAGGGAATAGATAGGAGCAAAGGTGATTCTCTAGTTGGCCTGGAAGTAATATTACCATATTGAAGATGAACAAGATTGAAAGGGGTTGTATAGACGTACGTATCCCACTGAGTGCCAATAGAAATATGAATTAGTTCTCACAAGAATTACTTCAAAGATATGATTCTTATAGAAAGAGTGTTTAAGTCCAGGGTATGGGGAAAAACTGCTATTGCATGCTATGAGCTATGTTCAAAAGTAAACTATTAGCACTACTGCACCAACAGCAGAGGTAAATAATGAGGGGAGGGAAAAGAGTTAAGAGGAGGTTTAGATTTCCTATTTGGCAAGGGTGTGTTTACCTGTTTTCTTTCTCTTGGGAACAATGAAATTAACTAAAATTGAGAATGTTGATGGACCGTGGGCTTTGGGCCTTCTACATGATACCCGATGAATGCAGGTGGCTGAAGGATGCACTGATGGAGAAATAGATTGGTGAATGTTGGTGTATACTTATAAACGAAGGTTGTTGTTCTAGTTTGCTTGCTGCCAGAATGCAATATACCAGAAATGGAATGGCTTTCAAAAGGAATTGAATAAGTTGCTAGTTTACAGTTCTAAGGCCGAGAAAATGTCCCAATCAAACAACAAGTCTATAGAAATGTCCAATCTAAGGCACCCAGGGAAAGATACCTTGGCTCAAGAAGGGTGATGAAGTTCAGAGTTTCTCTCTCAAGTGCAAGGGCACATGGTGAACACAGCCACAGTTTCTCTCTCAGCTGGAAAGGCACATGGTGAACATAGTCAGGGTTCCTCTCTCATCTGGAATGGCACATGGCAGACAAAGCATCATCTGCTAGCTTCTCCTGGCTTCCCATTTCATGAAGCACCTCGGGAAGCATTTTCCTTCTTCATCTCCAAAGGTCGCTGGCTGGTGAACTCTGCTTCTTGTGGCTATGTCGTTCTGCTCTGCTCTCTCTGAATCTCTCATTCTCCAAAATGTATCCTCTTTTGTAGTACTCCAGAAACTTATCAAGACCCTCCCAAATGGGTGGAGACATCTCATCACCTAATCCCGCTTAACAACCACTCGTGATTAAATCATATCTCCAGGGAGATGATCTGATTACAGTTTCAAACATACAGTATTGAATAGGGATCATTCTGCTTTTATGAAATGAGATTTTGATTAAAACATGGCTTTTCTAGGGTCCATACATCCTTTCAAACCAGTACAGTTGTGCTGCTACAAAAAGAAGCAAAGTCATGAGGCATGCAATGATGTGAATGAACATGTGGGACATTTGTTGAGATAAAATAAGCCAGAAATGAAAGAACAACAATGGTATGGTCACTTTTGGAAAATGCTTATAAGAAAACAGGGGCCTAGATTGTACACTTTTAGAGCAGACACATTATGTCTGGAGTGGTGATGAATATTTCTGGATTTTGAGAGGCTGTTATGTATATATAACCTGATATTTAGAGATAAGAATGAAGCCAAAGAGGTTGGGGTTAAAGTAATTCAGAACATAGGGGTAAGGAAGATGGTGTCTACATTTTAGAACCACACATACTCTTGGAGACCAATGGAACAAAGGTTCATTTGATCCGGAACTGAAATTGTCTGTAGTGCATAATCTAATTCAACCTATCCGTATAGCTCATTTGAACAACTGAAGAACAGGGAGCACAGGGTAAGAAAGAGGTTCTTTAATCCTGTATAGTTTTTTGTAATGCCTGGAAACATCCTAGAGTATATTCAGCAAATAATTAAAAAGTATTGGCAAAGTCCCCTGAGAGAGGGGGAAAGAATATGGAACTATTAAACCATACCATCAGGGAATCCCCTGATACTGTGTCAAACTTTAGGGACACCCAAATCAAAAGGCCATGCCCTTGATCATGAGGCTTACTCTTGTGAAGCTTAGGTAGGTAGTGGAGAAGCTTAGACTAACTATAAGCATGCCTAAGAGTTACTTCTGGTGGACCTCTGTTGTTGCTCAGATGTGACCTCAGTCTCTCTAAGCCCAACTCTGCAAGTAAAATCATTGCCCTCCCCTCTACATGGAGCAAGACATCCAGGGGTGAAAGTCTTCCTGGAGACATGGGAGATGACTCCCAGGGATTAATCCAGACCTGGCACCGTGGGATCAACAATTCTATCCTGACCAAAAGGGGGAAAAGGAGTGTAATTAATAATGTATCACTGGCAGAGAGAGTTCAAATAGAGTTGAGAGGCTACTCTGGAGTTTGTTATTATGCAAGCTTCAGTTAGACCTTGCTATGGTCATAACCTGCTAACCCCCAACCAGGACAATTCCAGCCAATCCTAAAGAACACCTAGGGCAATGTATAAGATTACACAAAGGTTCCATGCCCTAGAGTAACTTTTCAGAAACCTATGTCCTCCAGATGTGTCCCTGGTCCAGATAAGTCCTGAAACTTAGCCCAGCCTCTCCAGAACATTAGATAGTTCCATCTCTCTACCCCATATTAGTGACAGACTCTTTCAATATCAAAAATTTAGAATTGTCATAGCCCAAACACCCCTAAAGACAGGGATGGAAAGATCAAAGTTGATAATGGATTTATACATAGAAGATAGGGTTTAACAAATCCACCATCAACTTTGATCTTTAATTGATATCTTTTTTAGTCTCCAGTATTTTAGAGCAGCTAGCATTAAAATCCTAAAACTGTGAAATTGTAAACCCATGTCAAAGTCTGAAATATGTTCTACAACTAATTGTGGTGCTGTGCTTTGAAATTTATAGCTTTTTTGTATATATGTTATTTCACAAAAAAAGAAGAGAAAATCGATTGTGATGATTAAAATTTCATATATATGTTATTTCACAAAAAAGAAGGGAAAAATCGATTGTGCTAATTAAAAATATTTAAGTCCTGTAAACTTAATTCTATACTCCAGAGAAGCTGGAAGGAAAAATATGAGAGGATCATATGTTAGCCCACGACAACTCAGATATGTCCTGCAACCACTTGTTGAAGAGTGCTTTGAAAACTATTGCTTTTTTATTTCTTTGCTCTGCATATATGTTATACCATACAAAAAAAAACATTTTAAAAATTCGTAGGAAGGTGGGTGCATGGGTGGTTCAGTGGTAGAATGCTTGCTTTCCATGTGGAAGTCCTGGGTTTAATTCCTGGACCATGCACCTAAAAATAAAATAAAAGTGGTAGGAAAGTTCTGGGAAGATGGCAGAATAGATTAGGTCAAGCTCACCTGTGCTTGAAAGAACAGCTAGAGAAGGGATGGGAAGGTGACTGGAACAATGAATCCAGGGTGTAAAGTGACTTGGGAAACCACATAGGGAAATCTGGTTGCAAAAGCTGAAGAATTGAGACACAGAGACCCTGCAGCTAGTGTAAACAGCCTAATGTGCCCCTTTCAAAACAGAAGCCTGGAGCACTCAGGAGTGCATGGACAGAGTGTGGGGACAAGGAAGTAAGCCAAGCTGCATTCCTTGAAAGCGCTACCCTCAGGCACGCTGCCCCCACACCTGTGACCTGCGATTCACCCTAGACCCCAGGCTCCTCAACCCCATCACACCCACACCCACATCACACTCCAAACAGCCCCTTCCTGACAGCCCAACCCCCACCCCACAGGTCCCTGCCCCATGCCCCTTCACTGCCTGCACATTCTTGCCCCAGCCCAACCCACACCTCCCACGCAAATGCACAATCTTGCCCCACCCCTCCCAAGACCCGTGCACCTAAGCCCAGTCCCTCAACCACGCTCTCCCTCCCTGGTCCCCTAAGGTGGTTGCCTGCACATCTGGGCTGTGGGTGTTTACCTTCATGCCTGGACCACACCCGCCACCAGCCTATACAGCCATGCACCCCATTATACCCCCCAGCTCTGGGCAAATGCTGACCTGCACATCTGGGCCACACCCACCCACAGCCCACACAGAAGAGCTCTGCTCATGCTCACATCAAGGCCATGCTCCCTAGACCTGCAAACACCAGGGCCTCGCCCCCAAGACCCTCATACATGCACAGCCGCATCCTCCCTGTTGAGTGACCATGTGTCCATAGACGAACCTCTTGACCCTGCACACCAACCTTCTGCCCCACATATGTGCATCCCTTGCCCCATCCCCTGGCAAATGCGCCCTGCTCCCACACCTGGCAGGTGAACACATCCATATCTGGGCTATATAGCCCAAGCTTTACACATGCATGCATCCCTGCCCCAACCCCCATGTACCTGCACACCCATTCCAATGCTCTGCCCACCTGACCTCACCCAACCCAGACCCATGTCCCGCAGGACCCGCAACCTGTGTCCCACCCCTACACACTCGCTCCACGTGCTCACCCACATCCTGCCTGGACATCAACCCCCAGGCATCTGTACAGCACTGCCATCAACCTCCCACCACACCATACCTCTCTTTCCTTCATACTGCACTCTACTCCTGTGCTCCAAGGCCTGCCTGAGCTGTACTCATCCCCACAGCCCCTGAACTTCACATCCACAACTCTGTGCCCCATACCCCATGCTCACAAGAACAAGAGTAGCATCCCCAACCCTGACTATACCTGTACTGCAACTCATCACCATACTCTTGTGCCTAGCCCCACATCCTACATCCTGCCCCACAACTATCCCACAAGTACAAAGCCTTAGACTACTGAGGGAAATGAACTTCCAAAGTAACTATATTAAGATATTTATATGCCTCAAAGGCAACAGAAGACCACTAAGCATATCAAGATGCATACAGATATAGTCCAGTGTAATGACCAAATTAAAACACCAGAGGAGACACAGACTTTGGAACAACTAATCAAAGATATTCATATAACTCTACTAAATAAAATCAATGGGTTGGATAATGACATAAAGGAGATCAAGAAGACACTAGAAGAGCATAAAGAAGAATTTGAAAAAATAAATAGAAACATAGCAGATATTAAAGAAGCTGTAGACCAAATAAAAAATATACTTGAGACACACAACAGCAAACTTGAAGAGGTGGAAGAAAGAATAATTGAACTAGAGGACAAGGTAATTGATTTTGAACACACAAAAGAGCAAATGACAAAAAAGATGGGAAATTTTGAATTGGATCTTGGAGAAATGATGGATAAAACAAGGTGCACAAATATAAGAATCATCAGTGTCCCAGAAGGAGAAGAGAAGAGAAAGGGCTAAGAAGAATATAATGGGGTAAAACTTCCCAACCCTTAAAAAACACATAAATATGCAAATCAAAGAAGCCCATTGAGCTCCAAATATAATAAATCCAAATAGGCCTTCTCCAAGATGCTTACTAATCAAACATGTCAAATGTTGAAGAGAAGCAGAGAATCCTAAAAGTGTCAAGAGAAAAACAATCTACTACATACAAAGGAAGCCACATTAGACTGAGTTGGAACTACTCAATTGGCACTATGGAGGCAAGAAGGCATGGTATGATATATTTAAGATACTGAAAAAAAGAACGACATCCAGTCAAGAATTCTGTACCCAGCCAAATTGCCCTTCAAAAATGAGGGAGAGATTAAAAATTTCGCAGACAAACAAATGTTGAGAGAATTTGTCAACAAGAGATGGACTCTACAAGAAACACTAAAGGGAGTTCTGCAGGCTGAAAAGAAAAAGACAGGAGAGGGAAGTGTTGAGAAGGGCACAGAATTGAAGAGTACCAGTAAGGGTAACTTAAAGGATAAAAAGAGAAAGAGGGAAAAGAATATATAGATCTGACAAATAAAATCCAAAGGATAAGATGGTGGATTCCAGAAACACCTTTAGAGCAATAACTTTGAAGGTTAACAGATTAAACTTATCAATTAAAAGATACAGATTGCAATAATGGATTAAGAAATATAATCCATGTATATGCTGTTTGTGAGAGACTCATCTTAGATGCAAGGACACAAATAGATTGAATGTGAAAGGATGGAAGAAGATGTTCCATGCATCTGTACCCAAAAGAAAGGAGGAGTGGCTATACTAATATCACTCTAAATAGACTTTAAATTAAAGACATCATAAGAGACAAAAAAAACCACACTATATATTAATTGAAGGGTCAAATCACCAAGAAGAAATAACAATCATAACGTTTATGCTCCCAATCGGGAGCTTCAAACTACATGAAACAAAAATTGGCAAAACAGAAGGGAGTGATAGACATTTCAACAATAAAAGTAGGAGACTTCAATACACCACTGTCCACTTTAGATAGGACAATCAGACAGAAGATCATGAAGAAATAGAGAACTTAAACAATTTGATAAATGAATTAGACCTAACAGACATATATAGGTTGTTACAACCCAAAACACAAGGATAAAATTTCTCTAGTGCTCATGGAACATTCTCCAGGACAGATCACATGCTGGGACAAAAAACCAGATCTTTATACATTTAAAAACGTTGAAACTATTCAAAGCACTTTCATTGATCACAATGAAATGAAGCTGGAAATCAATAACCACCTAAGAATGAGAACTTTCACAAATAAATGGAGATTAAAAAATACACTTTTAAACAATGAGTGGGTCAAAGAATAGATTGCTAGAGAAATCTGTAGTTATCTGTAGACAAATAAAAATGAGAATACAACATATCAGAGCTTATGGGATGCAGAAAAGGCTGTGCTGAGAGGGAAATTTATTGCCCTAAATGCCTATATTAGAAAAGAAGAAAGAGCAAAAATCGAGGACTTAACTGCTTACTAGTAGGAACTTGAGAAAGAACAGCAAACTAACCCCAAAGCAAATAGAAGAGAAATATCAGATATTAAAGCAGTTAAATGAATGGGAGAACAAAAGAAGGAATTGATAAAACAAAAATTGGTTCTTTGAGAAAATAAATAAAACCGATGGACCTCTAGCAAGGCTGACAAAGAAAAAAAGAGAGAGGATGCAAATAAACAAAATCAGAAATGAGATGGAGGTCATTACCACAGACCCTGAAAAAATTTAAAAAAAACCCATGAGAATACTATGAACAACTGTATGGCAACAAACTAGACAACTTAGATGAAATGGACAAATTCCTGGAAATACATGAACAAGCTAAACTGATTCAAGAAGAAGTAGAAGATCGCAACAAACCAATCACAAGTAAAGAGATTCAAACAGTCATAAAAATCTTCCTACAGAGAAAAGCCCCACACCAGATGGCTTCATAGGGGAATTCTAGCAAACATTCTGAAAAGAACTAACACCAATCTTGCTCAAACTTTTCCAAAAAATTGCAGAAAAATGAACAGAACCTTTTCTAGTTTGAAAGATGCCAGAATGTGATATACCAGAAATAGAATGGCTTTTAAAAAGGGGAATTTATTAAGTTGCATGTTTGCAGTTCTAAGCCTGTGGAAATGGCCAAATTAAGGCAAGGCTATGAAAATGTCCAATATAAGGCATCCAGGGAAAGATTCTCTCAACCGGAAAGGCCCATGGCAAACATGGTGACACCTGCTAGCTTTCTGTCCAGGCTTCTTGTTTCATGAATCTCCCCCTGGGGTATTTTTCTTCTTCATCTCCAAAGGTCTCTAACTAATGGGCTCTAAAGCTTTTTCCAAAATGGTTCTCTCTTAAAAGGCTCTAGCAAGCAACCCCAACTTGAAAGGGCAGATACATATCTCCATGGAAAGAATCTAATCAAAAGTTACCACTCACAATTGGGTGAGTCATGTCTCCATGGAAACAATCAATAAGCTCCCACCCAGCAGTATTAAATGGGCAATAAAGAACATGGCTTTTTTGGGGTACACAACAGATTCACACCAGTACACTACCTGACTCATTTTATGAAGCTAACATCATTTTAATGCCTAAACCAAGTAAAGATGCTATAAGAAAGGAAAAGTGCAGGCCCATATCCTTAATGAACATGGAGGGAAAAAATTGTCAACAAAGTACTAGCAAATAAAATACAACAACATATTAATAGAATTATATACCCTGACCAAGTAGTGTCTATACCAGGAATTCAGGGATGGTTCAACACATGAAAATCAATCAATGTAATATCAAATCGAAAAGGAAAAATTACATGATCATCCCGATTGATGCTCAAAAAGCAGTCAACAAAATTCAGCATCCTTTTTTGATAAAAAAAAAACACGTCAAAAGGTAAGAATAAAAGGTAACTTCCTCAATATGATAAAAGGTACATATGACAAACACTTAATCAGCATCATACTCAGCATAGAGAGACCAAAAGCTTTTCCCTTAAGATCGGGAATGAGACAGAATGCACTCTGTCACTACTATTATTCAGCATGTAACAGAAATTCTACCTAGAACAATCACATGTAATAGAAAATCTACCTAGAACAATTAGGCAGGAAAAAGAAATAAAAGATCTCCAAATTGGAAAGGAAGAAGTAAAGCTTTCATTATCTTCAGATGACATGATACGATATTTGGAAAACCCTGAGAAATCTGCAACAAACTTACTTGAACTAATAAACAAATTCAGCAGGGTGGTGGGATATAAAATTAATGTACAATAATCAATAATGTTTCTATAAACAAGCAATGACTTAACTGAGGATTCAATTAAGGAAGAAATTCCATTCAAAATGGCAACTAAAAGAGTCAAGTATCTAGGAATGAACTTAACTAGGACATAAAGGACTTGTACACAGAAAACTACATAACTGCTAAAAGGAATCAAAGAAGATCTAAGTAAGTGGAAAGACATTTCCTGCTCATGGATAGGAAGGTTAAATGTAGTTAAGATGTCAATTCATCTACAGATCCAAGGCAGTGCCAATGAAAATTCCAACAACCTACTCTGACGACTTGGAAAAGCTAGTTCCCAAATTCATCTGGAAGGGAAAGAGACCCTGAATAGCTAAAAGCATCCTAAAATAGAAGAACAAAGTGGGAAGATTAACACTTCTTGATTTTAAAACGTATTATAAAGCCACAGTGCTCAAAACAGCATGGCATTGGCACAAAGAAGGAAGTATTGAAAAATGGACTTGAATCGAGAGTGCAGATATAGACCACCAAATCTATGGTCAACTGATCTTTGACAAGGCCCCCAAATCCACTTAACTAGGGTCAAATTGTCTTTTCTCTACTGTTTTTATTATTATTATTATTTTGCATGGGCAGGCACCAGGAGAGAACTCTGCCTGCTGAGCCACTGCAGCCCATCCCAAACTGTCTTTTCCATAAATGGGCATCAAAGAACTGGATAACAATAGCCGAAAGACTGAAAGAGGACCCTACCTACACTCTATACAAAAATTAACTCAAAGTGGATCAAACACCTAGATATAAGAACAAGACTCTACAAATGTTGGAGAGGATGCGGAGGAATTGGGATACTTATGCACAGCTGGTGGGAATGTATAATGTTATAGCCATTATGAAAGTCAGTTTGGAAGTCCCTTAGGAAACTAAATATCACGTTACCTATGACCCTGCAATATCACTACTCAATATATACCCAAAAAAGATGAAAGTAGTGACACAAACAGTATTTGCACACTGATGTTCATAGCAGCACTATAATTGCCAAAAATTAGAGACAATCCAGGTACCCATCCACAGACGAGTGTATTAACAAAATGTGGTATATACATACGATGGAATATTATGCAACAGTAAGATGAAATGATGTCCTGAAGCACATGACAAGATGGATGAGCCTTGAGGAAATAATGATGCGTGAAATAAGCCAGCCACAAAAGGATAGATACTGTATGATTCCACTTTTATGATGTTAGTTGTGCTGGTTTGAAAGGATTTATGTACCTTAGAAAAGCCATGTTTTAATCTAATCAATCTTGTGGGAGCAATGGTTTCTTCTACATTCAGCATCATAGTTTGGAAACTTGATTAGGCTATCCCCACGGAGATGTGACTCAATTAATTATGGGTATTAAACTTGATTAGTAGAGACTTATCTCCACCCATTCTAAATGGGTCTTGATTAGATTATTGGAATCCTATAAAAGAAGAAGTATTTTGGAGAAAATTTCAGAACACCACAGAACCACAAAGCAGAGTCCATAAGCCAACGACTTTTGGAGATGAAGAAGGGAAACATCTCCTGGCAAACTTCATGAAGCAAAAGGCCTGGAGAGAAAGGCAGCAGATGCCATCATGTTCACTATGTGCCCTTCCAGCTGAGAGAGAAATGCTGAATGTCATCAGCCTTCTTGAACCAAGGTATCTTTCCCTGGATGTCTTAGATTGGACATTTCTATAGACTTGCTTTAATTGGGACATTTTCTCGGCCTTAGAACTGTAAACTAGCAACTTATTAAATTGCTCTTTTAAAAAGCCATTTCATTTCTGGTATATTGCATTCTAGCATCTAGCAGACTAGAACAATGGTAAAGTTAAAATCAGAGGCTTATAAGACAGTATAATATAGGGGACCTAGAGATACACAGAAGCTAGAGATGGGTGAACGATTATCTAATGAGGATGAATTCAAATGTATGGGAATAGATAGAAGTGAAGGTGGTTCACTAGTGGATCTATAAGTAATATTACCATATTGAAGGTGAACATGATTGAAAGGGATTGAATAGGCCCATGTGTCCCACCTATTAACACTGCAAATATAGATAATGTTCTTGCATGAACTACTTCAAAGATATGAATCTTGTACAAAGAGTATATCATTTAGGGGTATAGGGGGAAAATGGCTTTTGCATACTAGGGCTATGTTTAACAGGAAAACATCAACAGAACCACAGCAATACCAGGGATAATTAATAGGGGGAAGGACAAGAATTAAGGGGAGGTTTAGATTTTCTATTTGGTAAGGGGGTATTTACTGGTTATCTTTCTCTTGGGAACAATGAAATTATAGAACATTGAGAGTGTTGATGGACTGTTTACTTTGGACGTTATATGTGATATCCAATGAATGGAGGTGGCTGAAGGATGCCCTGACTGAGAAGTAGAGATCAAATGAGGTATACATATGGTTGAATATTGTGCTGCTACAAAAGGAATGAAGTTGGGAGGCATACAACATTGTGAATGAACCTGTGGGACATTTGGTGAGGCAAAATAAGAAACAAAAGAGCAAATATTGTATGGTTTCATTTAGAAAACACTTATAAGAATACAGGGGCCTAGACTGTAAGCTCTTATAGCAGTCACATTTAGTCCAGTGGGGTAATTGTTATTTTTGGATTTTGGAGATTCTTTAATATATGTATAACCTGGTATTTAGAGATAAGAAGCTGATCAGGTCAGGATTAAGGAAATTCAGAATACAGGGGTAAGGAAGACATTGCCTATATTTTAAAAACTATCTACTCTTTGAGAACAAAGGAAGAAAGCTTTATTTTGTCCAGAAACTAAATTTTCTGCAGCATATAATCTAACTCAACCTGCCTGGATAGATCATTTAAACAATCGAAACACAGGGATTCCAGAATAAGAATGAGGGCTTTTATACTTATAGCTTAATATAATGCCTGGATACATCCTAGAGTATATTAAGTAGATAATCAAAAAGTATTGGCAAAGTCCCTTGAGGGATGGGAGAAAAAATATGGAACTATTAAACTCCACCACCGGGGAAACTCCTGATACTATGTCAAATATAAGGGACACCAAAATCAATAGGCCAAGTCCTTGATCTTGAGGCTTGCACTTGTGAAGCTTATGTATGTAGTGAAGAAGCTTAGTCCACCTATAGGGATGCCTAAGAGTGACTTCCCAGAGGATCCCTCTTGCTGCTCAGATGTGGCCTCTCTCTCTAAGCTGAACTCTGCAAGTGAAATCATTATCCTCCTCCTTAAGTGGGACATGACATCCAGGGGTGAAAGTTTCCCTGGTGGCATGGGAGATGACTCCCAGTGATGAGTCCAGCCTTGGCACTGTGGGATCAACAATGCCTTCCTGGCAAAAAAGGGGAAAAAAGTGTAACAAATAAGGTATCAGTGGCTGAGAGAGTTCAAGTGGTGTCACTTGGGGATAGGCTACCCTGGGGATCACTCATGTGACCCCCAACCATAAACCATTCATACCCATCTTAAAGAGCACCTAGGTTATTATATAGGATTCTACAAAGGTTTTATGTGCTCAGGTAACTTTCCAGAAACCTATAACTTCCAGATGGGTGCCTGGACCAGATGGGTTCTGAAATACAGAGTGGCCAGCCTCTCCAGAACATCAACTATTTCCATCCCCCATCCCAAATATTGTTGACAGCCCCTTCCAACAGGGAAAAGTTGGAATGGGTATAGCCCAAATACCCTTAAAGAGTGGGAGAAAGATCAAAGATGATGGTGGAGTTACACAGAGAAGGTAGGGTTTGACAAATGAGTATGATTGCTGAATCATTATATTGATATTTATTCTAGTCTCCAGTATCTTAGAGCAGCTAGAAGTAAAAACCTAAAATTGTGGAATTGTAACCCATACCAAACTCTGAAATCTGTTCTACAACTAATTGTTGTGATGTGCTTTGAAATTTATTAATTTTTGTGTATATGTTATTTTTTTTAAAAAGGACAATACATGAAATAAAATAAAATTCAACAAAAAAAGTGGCAGGAATTTCTGATCATCAAGATAGGGAGTGACCTACTCTGAAGCTCTGTCACTCTACAGAAGATTTAATAAACAAACAAGACTAGGAGAAGTATTTGTACACCAATGATCATAGCAGCATTATTCACAATACCCGAAAGTTAAAAGCAGCCCAAATAACTATCAGCAGATTAATGGATAAACAAAATGTGGTATAGTCAAAACAATCAGATTATAAAAAGGAATGTAGTTCTGATACATGTTACTACATGGATGAACCTTGAAGATGTCATGTTGAGTGAAGTAAGTCAGACACAAAGTCACAGATATCTAATTATTCCACTTACATGAAATAGCTAAAATATGCAAATTCATAGAGACAGAAAGTGCAGCACAGGTCACCAGGACATGGTATGAAGAACAAAGTGCAGATAATGCATAAGGGGTACAGGGTCTCTGTTTGGGATGATAGAAATATTCTGGTAATATATGGTATTGAGGGTAACAAAACATTGTGAATGTGATTTATCCAGGACCAGGTAAAGTTTATGTACTGAGTGTTTTCTCCAAATAAAAGAAAGAGAGGTTAAATAGACAATACCATTTAAAGGCAATACATGATCCTAGACTGGATCTAATAACAGGGGATTAAATGCTTAAAAGGACTTTATTGGGCCATGTGGAAAAAATGACGCATAGACTATAAGCTTTGTATCTAGAAATTAAATTTCTTGAAAATAATTCTACTTAAGGTGGTTATATAAGCTAGTACCCTTGTTCTTCAGATATATACATGGAATTATTGTGTTCAAGGAGCATTATGTACATAACCTACTCTCAAGTGTTGAGAAAATAGATAAATAGAAAGAGATGATAGATAAATAGATAGACAGATACAGCATATATGGATAAATAGCATCTATGGGAGCATGCGTGACATTGGAGTTACCTGTATGGTCTGTATTAATTTTGCAATGACTCATATGTTTGAAATTATTTCCAAATAAAAAGGCTTTTAAAAGTGGTAGGATCTCATAGATCCATTGCTGGGCCCTCCCGCAACACACCTGCATGGGCAGAGTCGTGCATTCTCCTAGTGCAGGTCCCTGATCTGTATTCCATAGGGAACACAGAAACATATATGCATATATTGGGAGCCTGTAATCCCTATGCCTATCTGTCTGGTTGTGACCTGAAGGACCGAATCGGGACACTCATCACAGGCTTGCCAACACTGAACTTGCCTTGGCTTGGAGGTGAGATCACAGAGATCTCCTATGGAGCACTGTGGGAGAACAGACAAATCACAGCAGCCTACAGCAGAGGACTGCTTGTAGTGGGATTTACAGGATGACACCAGGAACCATGAAGAAGTGTAGTTTCCTGGGGAAAAGGTGTTTGTTAGATCCCTGTACACAGGGAAACATGCCAAGGACAAGATACATACACAGAAAAGACTGGGGGAGGACCTACACTTTTACATTGTGCTATACTCTAAACTTATATTAGGACAGCTAAACTCTGAAAACAAGAACTTGCACAGGTCAATCTGCAGACTGGGAAAGATACTTTCTTTTGATGTTTCTTTTTTTTTTAACTTCTATAATTCAAGGAAAGTTCTTATACAACACTAGCTAAATAAAGCTTAAGGAAGTGATGCCTCTGTAATTTGCAACTAGAACTAAATAAATGAGGGGGTTGGAGGGGGTATGCTTGTATGCTGTTGAATTTAATTGGTATCAAAACAAATGAGATTGTTATAGATATAGCATATTAAATTTAATCCCCTAGTAACCACAAAGGAAATATCTGAAAAATATACATAGAATGAAATGAAAAGTAATTCTACAGGGTTCACTGCAAAAGACCAACAAAATACAAAAATAGGCAGTAATTGGAAGAATTAAGATAAAAAAAGGTATACGATTTACAAAAAACAAAGATCAAAATGACAAAGTTCTGCATTATCAGTAGTTAATTTAAATGTAAATGTGTTAAACTCTCCAATCAAAAGCAGAGAGTGGCAAAATGGCTAAAAAACATGACCCAACTATACACTATTTGTAAGAGACTCATCTTAAATTCAAAGACAGAAGTAGGTTGAAAGTGAAAGGATGGAAAAAAATTCATGCAAATAGTAATTAAAAGAGAGGGTGTGGCTATACCAATATCAGGTAAAATAGATGTTAAATAAAAAACTGTTAAAATGGAGAAAGAAGAACACTATATTGATAAAAGAACCACTTTATAAAAATATACAGTGATTATAAAAATACACACATAACAATAGAACCCAAAAAATATATGAAACAAACCAACAGATTTGAAGAGAAAAATAAGCAAGTCTATGTTAATAGCAGGAAACTTCAATATGCTGCTTTCTATAAAGAATAGAACATCTAGGCAAAAGATCATGAGAAAATAGAGGACTTGAACAATATTAAACACCTACCAGATTTTGGATATATGTATATATAATACTTCATCCTATAGCAGTAGAATACATATTCTTCTCAAGTATATGTGGAATATTCTCTAGTATAGATCATATGCTAGATCATAAAATAAACCTCAATAAATTTAAAAATATTGAAATCACACAAATCATATACTCTAATCACAATGTAATGAAGCTAAAAATCTATGAAAGAAGGAAATCTGGAAAACACGTGAATATGTGGATATTAGACAAAACGCTGTTAACCAATGGGTAAAGGAAGAAGTCACAAGGAAAATTAAGAAATATGTTGAGATAAGTGAAAATGAGAGCATGGCATACCAAAACGTATGGGATGCAGCAAAGGCAGTCTTGAGAAGGAAATCTACAGCTTTAAATACTTACATTAAAAAGAAGAAAGATCTCAAATCAGTAACCTATCTTCATAATAGGAAGAAATATAAAAAGAAGAGGAAATCGAATTCAAAATGAGCAGGAAGAAATAGACGATAAGGAGTATAGTGGAGATAAACGAAATACAAAATAGAAAAACAATTGAAAAATCAAGGAAACCAAATTTGGTTTTGAAAAGATCAGTAAAATTAACAAATAGAGAAAAAATCAGAAATGAAAGAGGAACACTACCAAACTTACAGAAATAAAAATGATTATAAGAGGGTGTAATAAACAATTATACAGCAACAAACTAGACAATTTAGATGAAATGGATGTAGATTTAGGATGTTAAATTTAAGCCCCATGGTAACCACAAAGAAAATATATGAAAAATATATCCAAATAAATGAGAAGGGACTCAACATGGTAGAATACATAAAACTGAATAAACATAAAAGTAGGCATTAAGAGGAGAATGGAAGGACAAAGAGGTATAAGACATACAAAAGACAAATAAGAAGAACGCAGAAGAAAGTCCTGCATGAGCAGTAATTTTAAATGCAAATGGATTAAACTCTCTAGTAAAAAGACAGGGAATGGCAGAAAGGATTCAAAGGCATGACCCAACTATACAACAGCAGCAGAGTTGACATTCTTCTCGAGTGCGAATGGATCATTGTCCAGTACAGATCATATGTTAGGTTACAAAATAGGTCTCCATACTATTCAGAAATATCAAAATCATGCAATGTGTCTTCTCTCACCATAACAGGCTGAAGCTAAAATCAATAACAGAGGGAGAAATGGAAAATTCACAAATATGTGAAATTTAAACTATGCACTCTTACAAAATCAATGGGTCAAAGAAGTATTCACAAGGGAAATTAGAAAACATTTTGAGTTGGATGAAAATGAAAATACAACATGCCAAAACTTATGCGATGCACCTAAGGCAATGCTGAGAGGGAAATTTATAGCTCTAAATGCTTACTTTAAATAAGAAGAAAGATCTCAAATCAGAGACCTAATCTCACAGCAGAAGGATCAACAAATAAAAGAGAAAACTAAACCCAAAGTGAGAATTACACATGAAATAACAAAGACTAGAGTGGAGATTAATGAAATAGAGAATAAAAATGGAAACAATCAACAAAACCAAAAGTTGCTTCTTTGAAACAATCAAGACAATTGACAAAATATTAGTTAGGAAACAAAACCATAGCAAGGATGAAAATAACTATAATCACAAATCACAGGAGATTCATTACTACTGAACCCACAGAAATACAAAAATATAACAGGATATTATGAACAACTTTATGACAATGAATAACCTAGATGAAATGTACAAACTCTTAGAAACACACAGATTATCTATACTGACTCAAGAAGAAATAGAAACCGAAGAGGAAAAAAAAATTCCATTTACAATTACAACTACCAAGGAATAAATCTAACCAAGAATGTAAGGAATGGCTACACAGAAAATGACAAACTATTGTAAAAATAACTCAAAGAAGACCTAAATAAATGGATAGACATTCCATGTTCTTGGATTGGAAGAACAAATATTGTTAGGATGTCAATTTTATCCAGTGATTTACAGATTCAACAACACAATCCCAATCAAAATTTCCATCAAAGAAGGAAGGCCAATCATCAAATTTATATGGGAGGGTGAGAGACCCCAATTTGACAAATCATCTTGAAAAAGAATGATGTTGGAGCACTCACTTCCCAAATTTAAAACCAATTTAAAATCCACATTAATCAAAACAGTATGGTACTGACAAAAGGACAGACATACAAATATAGAATTAAATTTAGAATTCAGAAATACGTGCTCATATGAATGGCTGACAGATTTTCAACAAGTGAGCCAAAGGTCTCTTCAGTAAATGGTGCAGGGAAACTGGATAGCCATATGCAAAAGAATGAATGTGGGCCCTTACAACATACCACCTAAAAAAGCAACTCAAAATGGATCATGTACATAGTTACAGAAACCAAAACTATAAATCTCCTAGAGGAAAACAAAGGGAAGCATTCTGAATTAGTTAAATCGGATTTTAAATTTGGGCCTGGGTGGAGGTCAGGTATGACACAATGGGTAACTGAGGTCATAATGCATGAGAAAAGATAATTAATTACTTCTGGATCTCAGAGAATGAGGAGTGCCCTAAGGGGTTGGGGGAGGTATGATCAGCTAGGGAAGCACACCTAGCAGATGGGGAGCTCACAAGCAAAGCAAAACAGATCCATGAGCTTATTGTGGTCCAGGGGTGAACATGAATAGATTTCCACAGGAGTCAAGGATTCATTAGTTTAAAGCAAATACAGATGAAAAGGGAAAGGGAATAGGGGTGTGAGGGTAATGAGAATGGTAAACTTATCATTTAGTACCAGCTATGGATTTTGGATGAGGTGTATATGGGTTTGCCTTCCTTGCACAGAATGCTGGCAAAACTACCATCATCCAGGTATCCGCCATCATGGTAATCCATATAGCATTGCTTCTGATCAAAGAACCCACTTCACAGCAAATGAAGTGTGGGAATGTGTTCTAGTTTGCTAGCTGCCAGAATGCAATACACCAGAGATGGATTGGCTTTTAATAAAAGGGAATTTATTTCATTAGTTCTTCAGAGGAAAGGCAGCTAACTTTCAACTGAGGTTATTTCTTATGTGGGAAGGCACAGGATGGTCTCTGCTAGCCTTCTCTCCAGGCCTCTGGGATCCAACAATGTTCCCCGGGGTGATTTCTTTCTTCATCTCCAAGGGCCTGGGCTGAGCTGCCAGTGCTGAGATGAGGTATGCTGAGCTACTTGGTGGTGCTACATTGAGCTCTCTCATTTAAGCACCAGCCAATTAAGTCAAACATCACTCATTGCAGCAGGCATGCCTCCTAGCCGACTGCAGATGTAATGAGCAACAGATGAGGTTCATGTACCATTGGCTCATGCCCACAGTAACAGAACTAGGTGCCTTCACCTGGACAAGTTGACAACTGAATCTAACTACCACAGAATGGGTACATGCTCATTGAATTCACTGGTCTTATGATATTCCCCATCATCCTGAAACAGCTGGGTTGATGGAATGGTGGAATGGCCTTTTCAAAACTCAATGATGGCACCAACTAGGTGGCAATACCTTGCAGGATAGGAGCAATGTTTTCCAGGAGGTTGCTCTACATTAGCATCCACTCTATGGTGCACCTAGAAATTTCACTGAAATGACTGTATTTTTTGTTGGATTTATCTCCCATCCTCTGACACATAAACGACTTACCAATAACTCTAGAGTAGTTATCGCTCACCAGGTCCAAACAACATGATGTCATCAATAAAATGAACCAGTGTGATGTCTTGTGGGAGGAAGAGATATTCAAGGGCCCTGCAGACTAGATTACAACATAGGGCTAGAGAGTTGATATACCTCTGAGGTAGGGCAATGAAGGTATATTTCTGGCCTTGTCATCTGAAATCAACTGTTACTGGTGATCTTACTAACAGCAATTGAGAAAAAAAGCATTTGACTGATCAATAGCTGCATATCAGGTACTAGGGGATGTGTTGATTTGCTCAGGCAATAATTCCATATATGAAATAACAGCTGCAATTGGAGTCACCACTTTGTTAAGTTTATGATAATCCACTGTCATTCTCCAAGATCTAGCTGTTTACTGCACAGGCCAAATAAGAGAGTTCAGTGGGGATGTAGTGGAAGTCAACACTTCTGTATCCTTCAAGTCCTTGATGGCAGTCCCTCCAGGAATCTGATATTGTTTTGATTTAGTATTTTGCTAGGTAGGGGCAGTCCTATTGGCTTCCATTTGGTTTTTTCTACAATAATAGTCTTCACTCCACAAGTCATGGAACCCATATGGAGATTCTGTTAGTTGGTGAATATGTCGATTCCAATTATGCATTCTGGAACCAGGGAAATGACCACATAAGGGACCCACTGTGGGATGGACCTGAACTAAAACTCCATTGTTCACCTGACCTACTTAAGTTCCTACTCTAACAAAGTGACATTTTGGACCTCTTGGAATTAATGTCACTTCTGAATCAGTGTCTAACACTCTCCAAAATGTCTGATCATTTCCTTTTCCCCATGCACAGTTACCCTGGTAAAAGGCTCTAGTTATCTTTGGGGAAGGCTGGAAGGAAGACTAACAGTATAAATTTTTGGCATTGTGACAGGGTCCTTCCCCAGAAGGTCTCAGCCTTCCTTTCATTCACGGGGCTCTAGTTCTGTAAACTGGGATTGATTAAGGGGCTGTAACTCTCTGTTTTTATAATTCAAGTTAGGCATTTGTACACCTGACCTAAAACTCTTCTGCTTATACAGATCAAGTAAGAATTTAGTAGACTGTCCATCTATTTTACTTCTAGATACCCCATGATCTACTAGCCAACACCATAGGTCTCTGTGAGCAAGACTATTTTGATTGCTGCTTTGAGTCTGCTGTCCATTATGGTAGCCATGTCCACCCTCTCTTTAAATTGAGTGGCACCACTTGGCTTCTGCTTACCTGGGATCTATCATCCCCATTGTGTTTAAGAACTGAAGTTTGGTGACAACATTTCTCACAGTAATATCTGACCTACAGAAAAGAGTGACCACAGAGGTCTTCAGGGAAGATGGATCTAGTCTCACAAATTTATTCCCACAGCCCTGCTGAAAGGTGTGTCCTTTGTATATTCTTGGGGTGGATGAGCAGGTCTTACATAATAAATCCACTCTAATATTTCAATCTCTCTAAACCTTTGGATCCCCTCATCTACATTATACCAGGGCAGTTCTGACATTTTGACTTCAGGTAATGTAAGCCAGTTTTTGGTCCATGTTTCAGCCACCATCTGAACAAACTGTTAGAGCCCTTTCTACCCCTCAAGAAACAACATTTAATCCAGAATCTCTTGTTTAGTGGGACTATAGCAATAAATTCAGCTTTATCTAATTTTATATTCCTTCCACCATTATTCCACACATTTAACATCCATTCCCACAAATATTTCCCTGATTTCAGTCTATATAATATTACGGACTAATGACAAAATGTCAGTAATAGGGAAAACTGCATGTGCGAGTGAGGGCATATGGAAACTCTGTATTTCCTGCATGATTTTTCTATAAACTTACTACTTCTTTAGTAAAAAATGAGAAAAAGTGTACAATTCCATGGCATTAAGTACATTCACAATGTCATGCAATCATACCTCTATCTAGTTACAGAACTTTTCATCACCCGAACTGGAGATCCTGTTCCCATTAAGCAATCACTTCCACTTTCCTTTCCCCTGGCCACTGGCCCCACTAATGTGTTTTCTGTCTCTATGGGTTTATTTATTCTGGACATTTCCTATAAATGTAATCATATAACATGTGACTTTTTGTGACTGGTGTTTTTCTTTGGCATATTTTTTCTAGGTTCATGCGTGTTATAATATCTATTAGTACTTCAATCATTTTTATGGCTGACTAGTGTTCCATTGTATGTCTATACCACATTTTGTTCAGCCATACATCTGTTGATGGGCACTTGGGTTGTTTCCATCATTTGTCTATTGTCAATAGTGCTGCTATTAACATTTGTGTACAAGTTTGTCTTTGAAGAATTTGTTTTCAATTCTTTTGGGTGTGTAACTAAGTCATGGAATTGCTGATTCATATGGTAATTCTGTTTAATTTAGTTATCTACAGTAGCCATACCATTTTACATTCACACCAGCAATGTATGAGGGTTTCACCTTCTCCATATCCTTGCAAGCTTTTTTTTTATTTTCTGTTAGAGTTCTTTATATATGTTGGGTATTAGAAATTTATCAGATAAAAATTTTGAAAATATATTTTCTTCCATGTTGTGGTTTGTCTTTTCACTCTCTTGATAGCATTCTTCAATTTACAGAAGTTGTAAATTTTGATACAATTCCTTTTATCTATTTTTTTGTCTATTGTACTTTAGGTGTCATAACTAATAAACCATTGCCAAGTCCGGGGTCATGAAGAGTTTCCCTTATGTTTTTGTCTAAGAATGTTATGGTTTTAGCTCTTGTATTTAGGTCATTGATCCATTCCGAGTAAATATTTTATATGATGTGAAGTAGGGGTCCATTTTCATTATTTTGTATGTGGATCGCCAGTTGTACAAGCACCAATTGTTGAAGAGACTATCTTTTCCCCATTGAATAATCTTGGAACCCTTGTCAAAAATCAATTGATAATAGACGTATTTTTTTTATGGAACCTCAATTCTTCCATTGGTTTATATGTCTACATTTATAACATGCCACACTGTTTTGATTGCTGTACCTTTGATATAAGTTTTGAAATTTGGAAGTGTGTGTCTTCCAATTTTGCTCTTCTTTTTCAAGATTGTTTTGGCTATTCAGATTCCCTTATAATTGTATATTAACTTGAGGAAAGGTTTTTTCATTTTTGCAAAAAGGCTCCTGGGCTTTTGATAGGGAATGTATTAAAACTATAGATTGCTTTAGGTAATATTGCTGTCTTATCAATATTAAGTCTTCCAATCCATGAACATGTGATATATTTACATTTATTTAGGTTTTCTTTAATTTCTATATGCAGTGATTTTAATTTTGCAGTGTATGAGTTCTACCTTTTTTGGGGTTAAATTTATTCCTATATATTTTATGATTTTTCATGCTATTGTAAGTCAGTTTGTTCCCTTAATTTCCCTTTCGGATTTTTCATTGTCAGTGTATAGAAATTCAATGCTCTCTTGAAGAAAATGACCCCCAAACTCTGTCTCTTTCAGAACTATCTTGATTCTAATACTGTCACGTATAATCTCATCTATATTAAGAAATGCGACAAGTGCCAAATAGCCTTCAAGTGTGCCCTAGCTTGCCAAATACACTACCATGCCTCATAACTTTTGTAATACCCAGTCTTCCTTAATTAACAAATAATCAGCATTCTACACCACTGTGGTAGTTAGGTTCAGGTGTCAACTTGGCCAGGTGAATGTGCCTAGTTCTGTTGCTGTGGTCATGAGCCAATGGTACGTGAACCTCATCTGTTGCTCATTATATCTGCAGTCGGCTAAGAGGTGTGCCTGCTGTAATGAATGATGTTTGATTTAATTGGCTGGTGCTTAAATGAGAGAGTTCAACATAGCACAGCCCAAGCAGCTCAGCATACCTCATGTTAGCACTTGCAGCTCAGACGAGGCCTTTGGAGATAGAGAAAGAAATCACCCCAGGGAAAATGGTTGGAACCTGAGTTGGGCAGTGTGTGTTTATTATGCAAGTGGTGATGGGTTCAAGAAAAGTTTTGGGACGTGGTACTGGTCCCAGAAATGATCAAAGATACAGGATGGTGCCCATGGAGTTTTTCAGTGTACAGTATGCCATAACAGTTTTCAGAGGTACATTCTAATCCCTGGACTTCTCCAAGACACTTAAAAATCTTTCACCAGGCAAATCCACAGGGACGCCCTCCTTGTGTAGGAGCCTGTAAAGAAGGAACAGTATTCTTTCCACACCTTTCAGAGTTTCTCTTTAACTGCTCTGAAGCATCTGAATGCAAGTCAATTCCTCCAGACTTAATCCTGTCCCCAACCTGCTTCAAATCTCACACAACGGCCTCCCCTGGCACATACCTACATTTCCTGTCTGACTAGTGCCATTCTTTCCCTTAGATCACCATGTTTTAGCCACAATGGTCATGTTTCTGATCATGAATATATCAAGCTCTTTTCTTGCCTCCAGGCCTTTGCACTTGCTGTCCTCTACCTGGAAAGCTCTTTACTCACACATTTCCCCTTCTAACTCCTACTCATCCTTAAGGTCTCACTTAAATATTACTTCCTCAGAGAGCATATCCCTGACACCACTGTTTAAGTCACTATTCCCTCATATATCCCCACTCTACTGTTCTCTCTAACAGCACCGTGTACTTTTCCCTGCAGCATTTATCACACTTATTAAGGAATTACTTATTTACTCTCTCATTCACTAGACTAAACATCATGAAGGCAGGGCTAGTATTTATTTTTATTTATTTTTATTCTATTTACCATTATTTTGTATCCTCAGTGTTTGTCATGGTGTCTGACATGTGATATGTGCTCCAAAATACTTCCCAAATAAATGTATAGGTACAATTTAAAATGTCTTCCTTGTGAGATATAGATTAAATTAGCTTGAACATTTAATTTTGAAAAGATGAACTGCCAATCTGTGCTTAATTTGATTCCAAAACTTTTTCCATGGCTAATTTGATCTAAGATGGCTAAACTTATTGATGAAACACAAATCGGATCATATCATTAGCCTGCTCAAAATCCTTCAATAGTTTGCCATGGCCTACAGGAAAATGTCCAAATGTGTTAGATGGCTAACAAGGCCTTCTATAACGGTAGATTTCAAACTCTTTTCACTGTGACCAACAGTACAAAATGCATTTTACGTTGCAACCCAGTACCCACATATATAAATAGTTGTATAAATAACTGAAACAAAAGTTTCACAAAAATTCTTACCTTTACTACTTGCAATGCATTAAGTTTACTATTCTACTAGAATGTATATAATTCAATAAACTGTTGGTCATTATGCACCAAATTGATTTCACAACATACTAATGGGTTCCACACTGCAGTTTGCTAAACAATGCTTTGTGCTTTGACTTCCACCTCTAGCCCCTCTGGCCATGCTGAACTCCTCCCAATTCTCCTCAAGGACCATATCATCTTATCCATATTCATACTGCTGCCACCACCTGTAGGACACATACTTGTATTTCAAGATTCAGCTCAAGATTCCATGAAGGTGTCTGTTCTCCCCAAGAAGTGATAACTCCTTTCTTGGGGTCTGTCTTACCCCACTCTTCAGTATTCTCAAAACATCTTTCATCAGAGTCTTTAGAGAGTGTGCTGTATGTATCTGCTTTTCTAGTTCTTTTTCAGCAACATGTTGACAAAGCAGGATTTAAATACATTGAACATCAGAAGGTTCCTGGACCTTTCTTGCCTAGCAAAGACATTCAGTGGTCCTTGAAGATCATACCCCATTCCACTTCCCATTTTTAAACTGTCATTGCCCTGTTAATGACCACCTCATCAAAGGGACAAACTTGGTTTAAGTTCCAGTGGAAGGCCTTAGTGAATTCCCATACACTGTTGAAATGAAGGGTGGTTCCTACATTTTCATTGGTTAGTTGGATCTCAAATTTGGGTCTGGGTGGAGGTCAGGTGTGACAGAATGGGAAACCAAGACAACAATGAATTGGAAAAGATAGTCTATTACTCACAGGTCTCAGGGAGAGAGGGGTGCCAGGAGTAGCTGACAGGAATTGCAGTCAACTAAAATGGCTTAACCAACAGGCGGGGAGCACATAGGCAGAGCAAGATGGGCCTATGGGCTTGTGCCTTTATTGTGATCCAGGCATAGAGTTTAGTCAATTTCCTGCAAGAGTCAAGGATTGGTTAAGTTAAAGTAAGCACATGCAAGAAAGGGGACTGGCCAGTGGGGGTGGTTACTTATCATTTGGAGCCAACTATGGGTTCTGTATGAGGCGTGTTGGAAGTGTGGGTAGTGGCCACAGATATGGGGTTAAGCACTGGAAAGTGTAGGCCACAGGGGTGGAAAACTGTTTATTAATTAAGTTAAAGGTGAGTACAATGGATGCCGAGGTAGCACAACAAACTTTTCATAGTTAAGACATGCCCATATTGTATCTTTAGGATTGGATCAAGTAGTATTCTCCAGATGGGTAGGAGCTGGAGAAAGGATGTGGTAGTACCAGTTGATGGTGTCCAGGGGCCCTTGGCTGGATGTAATACCTTCTGATTGTAGTTGGTATGGTCGATTAAATGATATAATACCTCAAAAGACATGTCCTTAATCATTTGCTTTCCTGTGGGTATGGATTTGTTTGTAAATAGGACCTCTTAAAGATATTATTAGTTAAAGTGTGGCCAACTGAATCAGGGTGGGTCTTAATCTATATTACTGTAGGCCCTATAAAGAGAAGAAACTGGAAGCTAGAAGTCAGAGAAGGTCAAACAGCCAGATGCCAGAAGTCAACAGAAACCAGAAGTGCAGACACAAGGAGAGAGAATTTACCATGTGATGAGAGGCAGAAATGCTAACCAATGAACCCCAAGGATTGTGGCAAGCTAGCACCAGAATGCTACAGAATTTTGGGAGAAAGCATGTTCTTACTGATGCCTTGACTTTGGACTTCTAGCCTTCTCAACCATGAGTCAATAAATTTCTGTTATTAAGCTAACCCATTGTGTGGTATTTGTCATGGAAGCCTTGAAAAGTATGACAGTTGGCTCATGTTTGCCACATCAGTACTATTCAGGTTCTCACTTTAAGCACTATTTCTTGGTGTTGGTCCATTCTAATTCTTTGGGATTGAAGTTTGTGCTTGCTTTCTTTGGCTTGACCGTCAGTGCTCTGCAGATTTGAATTCTCTACTTAGGCCTTTTATGTTCCTGGATGTCTCAGGGTGGGAGAGGTTGGTGTCCTCTGCCCCCGTGACTCCAGCCCTAGCACTGGATCACTTCCATAACTCCCAAACTTGGCTTTCCTCAGCACCCTGATGGAGGAAATTCACAGATGTAAAAATGATTGAAGCCTATACCCTGTCCTCAAGCAGCATATGGTTTAGAGACCATATTAAGTAGCTAGAACTATCCTTAATGCAAAATCTCTGCTTTTGGTATTTGACCTCCAGATGGAAATCCTTGTCACCCATGTGTCATGGGCTCCTGGAACCCTCGATGCCTCAGCTTATTGTTGCAAACTCTGATCACAAGTCATCCAAGGTTGCCACAGAGTGCACCTAGCCAGGCAGAGATAGTTCCCCCACAAATCTCCTTGTAACTGGAAGTAAGTGAGTTATAATTGTGCTTTTCTTGGGCTGGAGGTTATATCCTTTCCAATATATTATATCCATCCTTTATAAGGTAGTATATATCTTGGCAACCACAGACTTATGGTCCCAGAATATTTTAAGGAAACCTATGACTGAAGTTCTCTATGTTGCCTCTTGGATTTTAGTACTTTTTATGAAAAGGATGAGAACCAAGTTGAGGTTGTGCTGGGATTCCTAGAATGTCAAGGCAGTGATAATAGAGGATCACAGAATTTTTACTTAGTTCCAGAATTTAGCTCAACTCAAGGTCCTGGGTATTCGTAATCCTGAGCCTGGGCTGCTGGGGTAACATGTGATCCCCTCTAAATCATGAAGGAAATGAATGAAAGGAAAAATTTCAGATTTTCTTGGGGGTAAACTATTTAATGATTACTTTTAGAAGATGTTATACCCACACTTTGTGAATGGTATCATCCATGAAACTGAGACAGATTTGTTTGTTTTTTCAAAGACATATTAATATACTCCCAAGTTGTGGTCTCCCATGAGGCCTCTGGTCTAGACAGTTCTGCAGTGACTACAGAATTACATAGGAAACAATGTAATTATACTCACTCCCTTGGTGGGTTCATCCATTCTTGTGATGTCAAATACCATCTCTATGTTGTTCACTCTCAAATTTGTATCTCCAGCCTGGACTTCTCACTTGAACACCACAGTTATATATCCTTCTGCCTACTCAACGTCACACTTGGATGTATAATAAGCATCTCAAATTTACATCCAAATATGATCTCCATCTCTAATCCTCAAAGCCTGGTCCTTCTATATAATTCCCACTATCAAATAATGGGAAATCCACTTGTTACATTGCGATTCTTCTTTCCATATCCAGTATATCAGCAAATCCTGTCTCTTTGCCTTGAAAATATATCCAGAATCCAGCTACTTCTTACCACTTCTACTGCTTCAGCCAATGATCCAAGCCTCTACCACATCTTTTTTTAAAGAAAAAGCTTTATTGATATATAATCCATATATCATAATTCATCCACTTAAAATGTACAATTGAATGGGTTTGGGTATGTCCACAGAGGTGTGCAGCCATCACCACTTTCTAGTTCCAGAATGTTTTTATCATTCCCATAAGAAATCCTATATCCCTTAGCTGTCATCCAATTCTTCTCTCTTTAGTCCCTGGCAATCACTAATCTATTTTCTTTCTCTGTAGATTTGTCTATATTTGATATCTCATATAAATGGAATCATCCAAAGTGTGGTCTTTTGTGCGTTGGCTTCTTTCGCTTAACATTATGTTTTCAAGATTCATCCATGCTATAGCTTGTGTCAGTACTTCATTTCTTTTTCTGGATGATAAGTATTTCATTGTATGGCAATACCACATTTTGTTTATCCATTAATCAGCAGATGGACGTTTAAATTTTTTCCATTAAGAATAAAGTTGCTAAGAACTTTTGTTAGCAACTAAAAGTTTTTTAGTTCTAGAAACTAGAACATTAATGTACTGAGTTTTGTGTGGACATATGTATTAATTTCTTATGGGTATATACTTAGGAGTAGAATGGCTGGGTATTTAAGTTTGTCACAGGTGCCAGAATGCAATATACCAGAAATGGAATGGCTTTTAAAAAGGGAATTTATTAAGTAGCAAGTTTACCCTTCTAAGGTCATAGAAATGTTCAAACTAAGGCATCCAGAGAAAGATACCTTAACCCCAAAGAAAGGGCTGATGAAGTTCTGGGCTTCTCTCTCAGCTGGGAAGGCACATAATGACATCGCTAGCTTTCTCTTTTCATTTCATAAGGCTCCCCCAGGGGCATTTTCTTTCTGTGTTTCCAATGGTCTCTGGCTGTGTGGGCTCTGTCAGCACTTTAGCTTTCCGAAATGGTTCTGTTTTAAAGGGTTCCAGTAAGCAACCCCACCTTGAATGGGTGGAGATACATCTCCATGGAAACCACCTAATCAAAAGGTACTACCCACAATTGGGTGGGTCACATCTCTATGGAAAGAATCAAAAAGCTCCCACCCAGAAGTAGTGAATGAGGATTTAAGAACATGGCTTTTCTGGGGTACATGACAGTTTCAAACTGACACGTGAGTCTTACCATAACTATGTTTAAGCTTTTAAGGAACTGTCAAACTGTTTTCCAATTCCATCATATTTTCCTCATATTATTTCAATAGCTTTCTAACTGGTCTTCTTACTTCTGCCTGTGCTGTCCTTCAGTTTATTATTAACATAGTAGCCTGGGTGATCCTATTATAATCTAAGATAGATGTCTTGCCTCAGACTCAGATTAAGAGACAAAGTCCTAGAAGACCTATATGATCTGGTCCCTCAATTGCCTCCTTGACTTTCTCTCCTATGATGTCCCCTTAATTCACTTTGTTGCAGTTACAATGGCCACAATGTCCACTTCCTTATTCCTCTATTGCCGTAGGCATTCTCCCATCTCAGAGTCTCTGCAGATGCCAGTCCCCTCGACTTTAAAGCTCTTCTGCCAGATATCTGCATGGTTGCTCCCCCGCTTCCTTCTGGTTGTTGCTCAAATGTCACCCTTTTTTTACCTCCTTCCCTCCAAAAACTTCACATCCCCGCTTCTCTGTTTTTTCTCTTTAGCACCTGAAATTATCTTACATACTAAATATTTTATTTATTTATCTAATTTATTCCTGTCTCCTGCACTAGAAAGTCCATGAGAGTGAAGATTTTCTATCTATTTAGTTTATGCTCACTATTTGTGAACCCAATATTTAGATTAGTGTCTGTTCCATAGTATAGGTTCAATAAATTCTTAAATGAATGAATGAGTGAACAAATGGTTAAGAACATGAGCTTTGGAGTCAGACAAACCTAGTTTCAAATCTGAGCTCTGCTACTTACTAGCCTTGTGACTTTGAAAAAATTTCTGTAGTCTCAATTTCTTGAATGACTCATAGGGTTGATGTCAGAGTTTTAATGAGAATAATTTATGTGACGCCCTCAGTATAGTTATTATCATATAGAATGTAAGTGGCATTTAAAAATAATAATTACGAAATAGTTCCTATTTGAAAGCTTAGAGGATGAATTCTTAGGGCAAGCCCTGATTGAGGCTGGATATAGCATCTTCTAATCTAAAATGTCAAGATTCCTGAACCAACAAAAGAACAACAGGATTTCTAGGGGTTTATGAAGTATCACCTGGGAATCTTGTCCATTTTCCCAGATTAAACACTCCTCTGAATGATCTCTTTAAGAAGAAATGAGGCATTCTCCAACTCCAGCTATTCCTGAGGCCTATTAACCTCCACCTTGCCCTTGTACACCTTGACCTGGCTCACCCATAACCCACAGAGTCAGATACTTTCACCGTTGCCATAGTGACCATCCAATCATAAGAAGATCCCTAAAAGGGATCGTCCCAGAAAATGTTGTGAGCTTTAACTTTGCAGAAATCTCATCAGGAGGCAACAATAACTGTTCCGTACTGAAAAGCACCTAGTGGTGGCTCAGCATAATGAGACACTTAGGGAATGAGACCAGGGAATGCACAGTGGCTTTCAAACTTGAGTAAACATGCATCAGAATCACCTGAAGGTCTTATTAAAACACAGATTACTGGGCTCCACCCCAGAATTTCTGATCCAATAGGTCTGGGGTGAGGCCTGAGAATTTACATTTCTAACAAGTTCTTAGATGCTGCTGATGCTGGTAGGGGGAGGAGGGCACACACTCCCTGCCCTACTATACTGCACAATTATCCCTAAGCCTCAGAATCTGATTCAGTAGGTCTTGCACCAGGCCTAGGAATCTCCATTCTAAGCAAGCACCCAGGTGATTCTGATGCAGGTATTGTATGGGCCACACTTTGTGAAGCCTGGTATAGATGCCCAGGCTTTATTCCTGAAAACACCCATTAAGGTCTGGAGTGGGACCTGAGAATTTATGTGTTGAACAAGCTCCCAGGTGGTTCTGATACATATTAAAGTTTGAAAGCCATGGTTTTATCCTGATGCCAGTTAGATGGACTCACGAAACAGCTCTTCCCTGTCCTTTTTAAAGCAGAAGAGAAAAGTGCTGTCCATACCACCTAGTGAGCGCTGACACAGAAAAAGCCTTTGAGAAAAATAATTTTGAGAATAATACGGGCCTTGTGTAGGCAGAGAGAGTGGGGAGGGAGATGGAGAGTGTAATCGAGTGGCTGTAAGACCCAAGAAATATTTGCAATACCCAACCAGCCTCCATGCTTCTTGTAGCATTATGTATGTGGAGACTGAGTCCCAGGGAGAGGAATGGACTTGAAAGACAGTAAAAAGCCCACTCCAGTGCCAAAAACAGTTTCCTTCACATAATTAAGTAACAGGAGCAGCTAGGAACTGGGCTAGGTATTTTATATATACTATCTGTGCTGGTTTGAAAGGATTTGTGGACCTGAGAAAAACCATGCCTTAGTCCTAATCCAATTTTTGGATTTCTGTTGGTTTATGTTTTGCCTCTTTTATTTATTTATTTATTTATTTTTACTTTCCTTTCATTGCCTCTAGCTGCTTTTGCCTTTTAGGCAAATTCTGGGAGGAGGCTCACCCCAGAGAGGCCTTTCCCAAGTTAGTTTTCCCAGCCAAAACAGGGACAGGAACCCGCGAAGTGGGCAAAGAGCAGCTCCAAAGATCTCTGGGGAAGGGGTCAAGAAAGACTCCAGAGCCTTTTTGATAAATTCCTGAAGTTGTGCTTTCCTAGTCTGCCAGTAGATGGTGGTCTGCTTCAATCTTTTCCCCATAGCCTCTGTTGGGGGCAGGTTTGAAACAATTGCTGTGGGCTGTCCCTATCCTGGGCAGGCTGAAACAGTAATTCAGAGCAGGGACCCTGAGATTTGGATTAGTTGATCAAAAGCCGTGATTAGTGCTCAGTCATGCCCTCCACCCTGTTCCTGGGGACTTCCATGTTCGTCTCCATCCACAGCAGTTAGCTTGTGACCACACCTGAGGTGGTCTGCCTTGAGAGTGGGGGACAGGCACTGGCAGCTGCTTCAGAGCAAGTTATGCAGTCCTTTATCACCATTTCTCTGCCTCTTCCTCCCGCTCTTCCCTGGATGCTGGGCAATAATTCCCTGGCCTCTGGAGTCCCAGAACAGTTGTTTCAGACAGTTTCTGTTTGCCCACTATCTGTTTTCAAAGAGGAGTGTGTCATGGAGCTCCTTACTCCACCATCTTTCTGGAAATCTATCACATGCCAAACTTTTGAGGCCAACTGGCCTTGATTTTACACCTTGCTGACCTGCAATGACAAGCCATGTTTGCCCATCTGTGATCAGGATAATTGTCTTGAAGATTGCTCTGTTCCTATCTCTGCTAGGCTGTAGACTTTTGGCTTTTCAATCTCTTGATCTATACCTCTTATGCAACTTCCATGCTATAAACTTGGATTTGGAATGTAGTCTTTCTAGTATTCAACCTTACTTTTCTCCAGTGAACTTTGACTTGGCTGTCTATCCTTCCAGGTTTTGTGATCAAGCTATTCTCAGTAGGGATGTCTGCTTTTGTTCTAGCCTCACAGGACCAAACCCAAAATCCAGGTGTTTTTTCCTCCTTAAGTGAGCCAAATGTTGTCCCTTCCTCCATGTAGTGGGGATGCAAGCAGGTTGCCACCACTTTGTGCTTCTCAGGGTACTCATCTGCTGTTTGTGGAGGGAAAAGGCAGATTTCCCTTGGCAGATGCTCATTCTGGCAGTTAAGTTAGCCACAGAGAGGTCACAGCTTCTTCTCTGTCAGTGGTGATACCTCAGAATGCTGCTGCCAAAGGATCTCCAGCCCTGCCCCTATGCCAGCCTCTGGATAAAAAAGGAAGTGATCCCAGAGAAGAATGCCACTACACCGCATACCCCCACACTCCTGCTTTGGGCAGGAATCTGAAGGGAGAGGAGGGTTGCTCTAGCAGCTCTTGGGTCACTTTCAGGGCATCTTGTTGAATAGCTAATTATCCCTTCTATGAACTATATCTGACAGGATTTAGCTAAGATTGCAATTTCCCAGCACCCTGTCCAGAGATGCTGTATGGCAGGGCTTCATAACCTTGCCCCTACAGATGGCCTTCATCCTCAGAGGGGATCTGAGAACTTGAATGTGGAAAACACATCTTTGTCTTTAAAAACCTCTAACTTCAATGTAACATTTCCTTCAATTATGAACATAGGTAACAACTCATAGTGATATTAGCATTATCTATGTCTCTATCATCAATGGAAATAGCAGATGGCTGCATATCACCATTGCAACAGCTGCCAATATCTTGAAATATTGTTTATGCTCATCACTGCTTGGAAATTTTAGTAGTTATGAGACCTGCCACTAGATCTTGTTATTTAACATATGATAAAAAAGCACATATTTTACAAATCATTTTTAATTTTTAATAACTGTATCTCAATGCAACTGGATTCCTTTTATTCCTATGTATTTTAAAACATTATTATAAGAAGGGGTTCTGTCAACTTCACCAGCTTGCCAAAAGGCTCTACGGCACCAAAAAGTCAATAACCCCAGATTTTAGGAATTTTGTCTATCTCTAGCCCAGTCAAAGGGCTGAGTTTATCTTTGTTGAGGGTCCATGCTGGGAAAGCTTAGAGGGAGGGGATACCATGAAAAGAACATACTCTGGCTGCTAAAACTGTAAACTGAACAGGTAAGAACCTGTTCTTAAGTGTGAGACTGATGGTCATGTTACAAGGCCAGGTCTCACCTCCCCATTATTGCCATAGAAACCCACCCCTTTCCCACTCCCTGAAATAAGAGACTGGAACAGCTTTGCAAAGGGTTAAAAACTACCCACAGCAGAGTGTGTACCACCAGATGGCGCACTTCAATAAGCTCATGGCCAGGAAAGGACTGTGCCAAAGTATCTCATAACTGTAATAAAGTCACTTTACCCAGAAGCTGCAGATCTTGCTGGCAAGGCCCAATTAGGATCCTCAGAGGCCTTAAAACACTGAAAAGACTATGGTGTCTCCCTTACTTGTTACTCAAAATGACAGTAAATTTCCTGTTTGCAAATTTCTGCATAAGGTCATTGAAGCCGAACTTTTCCTGTGCCCTTGTTTTTTTTGGGTGATGTAAATATGTGCTTAAACTGTTTGCCTATAAAGAAGCTTAGCACTACCTGATGGTAAAGGGGTAACCAAGCGAAATCCTGTTCTGGACCCCAACTGTGCCCCTGAAATCCAACGCCCACCTCATGGTAGACCAGGGGGCTTTGGATAGCACTCTGGACTCTGTCTCAGTCAATTCACATAGCTCAAGCCTGGACCCCACACTATGATCCGAAAACCAATAACCATTGAGGTACACATAAGAGTTCACACCTGGCATGCAAATGTTCTGGCCAGACATAAAAAACCCTCTCAGTTTCATCTTGCTTTTTGGTCCCTGACCTCTTCTGGCTACAAAGCCAAAGTTCTACCATCTTCTGGGACATCTGAAGCTTACAAAACTGCTAGACTTTTGCTAGCAGTTGCTTCTTCAAACATTATGTCATGAATTACTACCAGGCTTCATCAGAGCCTCACCCTCCCCAGCTGGCACCCAGCATTCTTTGCAAAAAGACAAAAATCTAGATTTTTAACTCTACCAGGACTATTCAGTGTCAGTTATGTGAACATATGGAATCCGCCCCATTTTTGGTGATTCCCAACCTACTAAATGATTGCTCAGGGAACCAGAGTAGCACAAAATTAGACTTCCAGGCCATTAAACCCAGGAAAGTGACCAAAACCTCCTGCAATTTTAGACCTGTCTCAGATAGTTCCTGTGTCTGATAAGGGCCTGGAGCTCGCACAATACCTCAGCCTTTCAAACAGCTGATGAACCAGATTCTGCAAGACCCTCTGTATCTGGGCCTCATTGTCTATCTAGACAATATGTTCTACTGTTATTGTTCTGTCCTCCAGCAAGTCCTTGATTCAGCCAGCTCCCAGCCTACCACAGCAGTATGTATTCCGGTAAATGAAAATTTTAAACGTTGAGAGTTCCTTGACCTCTTCCTACCTTCCCAGGGCACCTTCATGAGTCAGAAAAGAAAGAAAGCCACTAACCTGAAGTAGGGATCACCTTGAACCTGTAATGATGTTAAACCACTCTGACTTCTATGGGGAACTGCTGAAATTTTCTATACTTGCTTTTCCACTGTCACCAACTCCCAGGAAGCAGAGGAAACTTAGTTAGGATGAAGAATGCAATGGAGAAGACTATAGCCTTCTATCAGGCCAACCTGAAAAATGTTATCCTTAGGAGGGCTGAGGTTGGTGGTTGTGGGAGTGGGGCATTGTCAGAGCTAGTTTAGCCTAATTCAGCTTGGTGACTGTCAGCCAGCTGGCTGTCCCTGCCCCATAGTGAACCATTATCACCCATCAGGAAAGGCAAGCTGAGGCCCACACTTTGTTTTATGGCTTAGCTCCATGTGCAGTCCTCTTTACGGTTCTGTGCTTAAAACTATCTCCAATTATGAAAACTACTTTAACAAATGCTTTTCATGTTAACTATATGCCAGGCATTGCTATAAACCCTTTACATATAATAGATTAGTTAATCCTTTATAGCTACAATACTATTTCATCTCATTTTAAAGATGAGAAAACTGAGGCAAGAGAGGTGGAATGCGATATACCAGAACTGGAACAGCCTTTATAAGGGAAATTTAATAAGTTACAATTTTACAGTTCTAAGCCTATAAAAACATCAAAGCTAAGGCAACCAGGGAACTATACCTTAATTCAAGGAACACCGATGGATCTGGAACACCTCTGTCAGCTGGGAAGGAATGTGGCTGTCATCTACTTCTCCCTTGTTCCTGGGTCCCATTGCCTTTAATCTCTGTTCCTGGGGGAATTCCTCATTTTGATTCTCTGGGGCTTCCTTTCGTCTCTTGGCTTCCCCTAGCTCTCTCCAGGTTTTGACTTGCTTAACATCTCATGGGGATGTCTGCTGGGCTCCAAGCATCTCCAAACACCCATATCTCTGTTCCCTGAAGCAACTGTTCTCCAAGCGTAGAGCAACAAGTTTTCTCTGTTGGTTCTCCTCTGTCAGCTCTGCTCTAAAGTTTCTATTGACTCTGTCATTTCTAGTTCTCTCCCAAATGTTTCCTCTTTTAAAGGATTCCAGTAAACTAATCAAGACTCACCTGGAATGGGTGGAGTCACATCTCCATCTAATCAATAGGTCAAACCCACAATTTGGCATGTCACATCCCCATGGAGCTAATCTAATCAAAAGTTCCCCCTTACACTGACCAAAAGGGGGAAAAGAAATGTAACAAATAAGGCACTAGTTGGCTGAGAGAGTTCCAATAGTGTTGAGAAGCTAGTCTGGAGGTCACTTTTATGGAAGCTTCAGTTAGGCATTGCTACCTACCATAACTTGCCAAACTCCAATCACAACCATTTCTGCCAATCGTAAAAAACACCTAGGGCATTATGTAAAATTCTACAAAGGTACCATGAACTAGAATAACTGTCCATAAACCTTCAACCACCAGACGTGGCCTGGACCAGATAAGTCCTGAAATGCAGAGGGGCCAGCTTCTA
>PVIY010021952.1:0-24210 GCA_004026745.1 Myrmecophaga tridactyla
AAAAAAAGATATTTTCAAGGTCCCATAATGTGAATGTGATTTTATTTGGAAAGAGGGTCTTTGAAGGTGTAATTAGTTAAGATGAGGCCAAAGTAGTTTAGGGTAGACCCTAGTCTAATACAATTGGTATCCTTATAAGAAGAAGAAATTCAGACACATGCACAGACCAACATAGAGGAGATGGCCATGTGAAGATGGAGGGGGCAGAGATTGCAGTGGTGCAATTGTAAATCAAGGAATGCCAAGGATTGCTGGCAAATACCAGAACCTTGAAGAAACAGGGAAGCATTCTTTCCTACAGATTTCAGATGGTGCATGGACCTGCTAATACCATGATATTGGGCTTCTAGATTCCAGAACTGAAACAATATATTTCTTTTGTTTTGAACCATCCAGTTGAACTTTGTTAATGCAGCCCTAGGGAACTAACACAGGAGTGCAATGGCCTTGTTCTTAGTCTTTCCCAGAGAGAAGGCATACTTCATGGAGAAGAATTGAACATTTTCTTGTGTTCCTGGGAATACATGAGCTATTATCTGATAGGGGCTAAAGTAATTCTCTTCACACTGGTACAAGGTTCAGAGTTTAGATATGATATAATGTTAGAGCCCTTTTATACTGATGGAGTACAGGTTTACACAGAGAATGTCTTTTTAATAAGACAGAAAATAGAGCCCAATATGTTGCTTTCCATTTACACTTTGCATCTTGAACAGTGCAGCAACGAATTTCAATTCAGCAAGGTTTTGATGCCAACATTTTATAATTAAATACACAAAGACCAATCCCCATGTTCTTAAAAAATGTTTTCAAACCAGCTACCAAGCCCCATCATCAGTGGAATTAAATGGAATTGATAGGACAAAATGAATAAATATCTTCAACTGACCTTTGTGCCTACTAGGCACTAGTAAAGTTCTTCTCTTAAAAATGCTTGTTGAGTGTTTAGAGGATCTATGAAAAGTTATTCTGGAAATTCATAAAATATGAAAAAGCATTGCAACAATATACTGTAAAAACATTCTAGAAGGCGCAACAGTTTCCTCAAAATTCATAATTATCTTGGAGATATTTTATAGAACGTCTTTTTAATACTACATAGTTAAAAATGTCCTTCTTAAAAGCAGGGCTAGGACATGACTTCCAGAGATAAGTCTGGCCCTGGCATCATGAGATCGACAATGCCTTCTTGACCAAAAAGGGGGAAAGAAATGAAATATTCAGGGGCTAAGAGATTCAAATAGAGTCAAGAAGTTTTTCTGGATGTTATTCTTATGCAAGCTTTAGCCAGATATTTCAAACTACCACAGTTAACCAAGCCCCAACCAACAGTATTCCTGAAAACCCTAAGGAGTGACTTAAACTCTTTCTAATTCTCTAGAAAATTTTTTCTTAGTTAACCTTATTTTTTCAGGAACCTAAGGCCTCCATATTGTTCCTGTGCCAGATAAACCCTGAAACCAGAGATGCCAGCCTCTTCAAGAACATCAACCAGTTTCTTTTCTCTACTCAATAAGGTTGTTATCCGTTTTCATCATGAAGAAGCTAAAATGGTCTTTGTCCATATATCCCAGAAGATTGAAAGATCAAATGAGAGGGAGAAGATGTAACTGAGAAATTAGGATTTAACAAATGATTATGACTACTGATATAGATTATATATATTTCTTTCTAGTTCCTAGTGTATCAGAATAGCCAGATGGAAATACCTAGAATTGTTGAACTGTAATCCAGTAGCCTTGATCTTTGATATGATTGCATAACTGTATCGCTTTTATCATGTGACCATGTGATTGTAAAGACTATGTGACTGACACTCCCTCTATCCAGTATATGGGTACATGGGTAATAAAATAAAAATATGCATTAAAATAAAAATAACATCAGGAATATGGGAAAAAATATTCCTACTTAAACTCTGAACAATAATTATAGTACTACTTTAATAATCTTACATCAAGAGTAACAAATGGAAGTACTATCAAAAAAATGTTAACATTTAAAAAACGTGTTATCAATTGTAACAAATTTTCCACACCAATGCAGTGTTGGTGGTGGGGTGGTGTATGGGAATCCTGTATTTCCTGAGTGATTGTTCTGTAAACCTACAACTTCTCTCATGAAAAATAAAATAAAAAGCAGGGCTTGCACTTCTGGTATATTCTCAATATAACCCTTACAGGACGCATAAATGGCCTGGATGCTCAGTAAAAATTGTGGGTGGTTCATTAGTTCATCAAATGGGCCTCTGGCTAATTTTCTCTATTAATAATACACATTTTACCACATATAAGTGTGATCGACATTATTACCCCACATCTTGGCCATATGACCTTTGTTTTTCCAATGAAGAAGTCTAGTGTTGAGTATAATCTTTGCATTCCAAACAACATGGGCTTTTTGGTTAAAAGTGCCTGAGGTTCATATTGAAATTTTATATTATGTATGGAGAAGTATTAAAACATTCCCACACTTTTACCCTGTAGTATTGCTCTGAAAACTCAGCCAAAGGATATATATAACCTGAGAGTGGGGGAAGCTTTATGCCCAAAGATATTCATTCTAGCATTATTTATGAAGTTTTTTTTTAAATTCAGATTCATGGTCAAAGCTAGAGCAAGACTGACGTTATGAATCTGAGACAAATCTAACTAACCAAAAAATGGAAAAATAGCTAAGCATATTATGTATCTATAATGTAACCATAAAAAAATACATTTACAAAGGGTTAATTTGGCATGTTAAAATGCTTATAACATTTCCTACAAATAGAGTAGCAACCGTATTACAAATAATTGTATACAATTCAAATATTTAAAATCTACTAATAACAAAGAGTCATAGGGAAAGAAAACCAAAAGAAATGCTCCCCAAACTTTCATTGTTTGTTCTTCCTTTTATATGTGTTTTTCCCCATTTATATATAACGTCTATGCATTGCTTTCATAATAGAGAAAAAATATCATTCCATTATAGAAAGACAGAAAGAAATACAGAACAAGTCTGGGGTGGGGAGGGAGAATGTTATATAAAACTAAACTATGTATAAATTCCTATTCAAAAGTTCAACATTTGTTGACACAGATGATGACATTCAATATTTCCCAAGTGTTTTTCTCAAGTAGAGTTGGTACTTGTCCTTTAAACTCACTTTGAGTTTGGTATTGAAAACTAGCAGGGAAGTAACAAATAAGATTTTTTTTTCCTTTGCTTCAGCTCTACTGAGAGTAATCTGGTCCCCTTATGCAAGTTGGAAATTTGAAAATCGTTCCACATTTCTTTATGGCTCATTGGTTAGGGTAGCTAGGAAATGCAGGAATATAGGAACAAATAGTAACAAAGGCTTTTTAATGTATGGTCCTCGACATTTCAACATTTTCTAAAACAAGCCTCAGAAATGAGCTTCTGACGTAAGCTTTACTGTTTGTACTTCACAGCTGATGTAATGGGTTCATAGATGTAAAGTAATTTACCTTAAGTGACAAAGTGACAGGAGTGAAACACAGGACTCCTACCTTCCAACTCGGTAAGTATACGCACTGCTATTTTGTCTTTATTACAATACTCTTGCCAGTCACAGATAACTGAAAAAAACTTTACTTCTGAGTAGGTAGCAGTCTTGGTGAGTTATCAAACAGCCCCTCAAAGAAGGCAAACACTGTTGCTCTCGCTGACCCAGCCAACCCAAATTACACGTCCCCCCACAGGTGGCCTGTTCTTGGGCAAGAATACAGAGGAACCGAAGAATTTAAGTAGGATGGATCAGGAGGCCCTGGGAAGGGGCAGGGCCTCCCTGCTTGGGAAGTGACATTGGGACTAGCTAAATAGATCAGTCAGTGGCTGGGGAGCCCTTTTCCCTTGCATCCAGGGTAGATAGAAATGTAAGCTCTGTTACAAAGAAAGCAAGTATGGCTAACTTAACTTTAAATAGATTAGTTTACAAAAGGAAAACTGAACAGTCGTACCTCCTGGAAGATAAGAAGCAGGGCTACACTGAGTTCTCCAGCAAGGCCTCAGACAATCCCTTTTGGGCACTGTTTAGGTTTGCTAATGCTGCAAGAGTGTGATGTACCAGAAATGGATTGGCTTTTACAAAGGCGTTGATTAAGTTACAAGTTACAATCCTAAGGTCATAAAAATGTCCAAATTTAGGCATCAACAAAAGGATACCTTCATTGAAGAAAGACCCATGGCATTTGGGTTCCTCTGTCACATGGGAAGGCACATGGCGATGTCTGCTGGCCCTTCTCTCCTGGGTTGGTTTCAGAATGGCTCTCTCAGCCTCTGTGGGTCCTACTGGCTTCTCCTGGGTTGTTTTCTTTCTCTTTTAGCTCCTCTCCACTCTGGGTTCTCTCCAAAATGTCGCTCCCTTAAAGGACTCCAGCAAGACCCAACTTGAATGGGTAGGGTCACATCTCCATGGAAACAACCTAATCAAAAGGTCCCACACACAATAGGTCTGCACCCACAAGATTGGATTAAAACAGTGTGGCTTTTCTGGGGGTACAGAACAGTTTCATAAGCACAGGCACTGCCATCTAAATGATAGCTTCTACCATGTCCACTATTGAATTATTCCACTCCTGATGAAATTTCCTTGGGAGAAAAAGTAAATGGACTATCTTAAGCTATGTGCTACTGCCCTTTGCCAAAAGAAAAGGGATTCCCTGACTAATTGCCCCACCATGGACTCAAGTAACAAGGGAGAATGGCTCTCCAAAGGTAGAATTACCCACATGGTAGGGTTTGCCTTGAACAGACCCAGTTCATACCTGTTGTCCAGGACTAACTATAAATAGCATCACTTTCACTCATAAAATGTCCAAGATTGAATAATAAATGGCATGCTTACCTTCTATAAAGGAAAAATAGTGTTTCATGTCCAAAGAAGGGGAAAGTGAGGCCAAGCAGATTAAAACAGCTGCCATTACAAGGAGACTATTAGAAGGGGTCAGAGCAAGGTGTTTTGTTTCCAATCTCTCAGACCAAAAGATAAGAATCAGACCCAAAAGCCCTGACAGTGTTTTGCTTTTAACTCTTACATGAAAAGAGCATTCTTTCTCACTCCTTATGTATTGAATTATTGTGGCTTTGACCCAATAGCGTCATATCCTTGTCTTTGTATGCCCTTGCTGTTAAACATCTAAATGTTTAAAGTATTTTCTTTTGCTGCATTTTTATTTTTAAATCTTAATTGGTGGCCTCCTGCTTTCTAAAACAGAGTGCCAACATCCATTCGCTTAGCTGGAAGGTCGAGGTGATACCAGATCCAATAATGCCCAAAGCATATGTAGGCTCGTTACTGTATTCCTAACTGCTGGCTAATAATAAGATATTCAAATAGTGTCTTTTGATTCTGATTCCCTCTGAGAAGCTGTTCTACAAGTACGGGGTCAACGTAAAGGAAGAGGGTTTTTGTTTAATAGTTTCTCCTTTCATTAGTGCACTTAAATTACTTTCTTGTAAACTCTGCTTGTTACCTCAAAGTACTAGCACTTTCGTTACCTAATTAACTTTCTTATCAGAATTCTAACCAAAAATAACATGAAATATAATAATGATAAGGCATCCTACCCCTTCAAAACAGATTTTCTTTCATGCTTTTATCTCTTGGTACTGTTCTGGCTTGCTTAATTAAAGTATCAGAAATTAATAGACTCAAATTATTTCTTGATCTAGTGCTCAAATTCTCCTGAAAAACTGCTGCTTCTGCCTCAGAGTTTCAACCTTTATCAGTGTGAGGCAGATGAGTTTCCACATGTGTTCAACTGAATTCTTGTTAATCCAATATAACTTCAGAGGAAGAGTCTAATTTAGCTTCTAAGTAATCAAACAAACAAATCCGTTTGACTATATTGGACTGCCATAAATGTTTGAAACTCATGCCTCCTTTCCTATGTTCTGGATCATCAAAATGAACACCACTTAAGTGCAAGAAAAAAAGAAACATGAAATTTTAGCATGGATATGTGAAATTCAAAGCAAAGATCCTACTTTTTTTTTCATGAGAGGGGTTGGGGTATACAAAATCACCAAATACAAACCACGAAGACAAATTGTATTCGAGGAGGTTAGTCATGTCTGTTACAGACTTTAAAGTAACTGATGAGAAAGGGCTCTTAAATCATAGCTTTCAGAAGGAGAAAACAGCAAGACATGTTGGTAATTTTTTTTCATCGCTCTCTGTGAAAAACATTCAGGTTGGACTCTGTTTGCTTTTGGTGGAGCTGTGTGAGAGGTTCACTTTCTTTGAAGTTGTCTGCAATTTGATCCCCTTTTGCACTGTCAAGCTTGGCTATCACAATTACCAAGCAGCCATTTTGAACTTGTGTTTTACGGGAACATCAATACTTAGCCCTGTGTTTGCAGGATGGCTCGTGGATGTCTGTCTGGAAAGAAACAAACTGGTATATATTTGCTTATTTCTACACTTTCTAGGTGAGTGTCCCATTGACATTGGATGGCTTTGCAACCTTATTAAGTGGACTTTTGCTAGAATTTTTTTGTTTTTATCATTCTGCTTTTAATGTAAAATGTTCAAAATTAAGAATGTTGCTTCAATTCATTTCATTCTCTCTATTTTTTCAAGGATGCTATCAGATGTGTTGTGTGTGTTAAAGGATACTTTGATACTATATCATTGCACTTATTATATGTTATCATAATTATCTTTACATGTCTGACTTCTGTACTCCTTAGAATAACCTCCTTTTCCCCCTTTGTAGCCCAAATTCAAATTCCTGACAAATTCCATTTGAGATATGAAATGTATTTGCTTTACAACTAAGATGAAATTTGCTAAAAAAAGTTTTTGAAGTCATATAGAATAAATGAAAAATGTTTTCTTCAAAAACTGGTACTTTAGCTAGTTAACCATATAGCAGTTAAGGTGACATCTGAAGGCATAACTTCTATATTAAGAGCTATGGCTATATGCTAAAAAATTGAATGAATCCATACACTAACCTTGATTCTTTACATAGAGAAAAAAGTAAGTACATCTATAAAAGTTTAGGAATTAAAAAAAAGTTTCCGAGTAAAGTGATTGCATGAAATGATGTTGGGGAAATATCAAGATAGCTTGATAAGGAGTAGAAAGCCAGCTGATGAACAGTCTAGGGTTTTAAGCTGAAAAATTCAAGTCGTTCTTCTAAACAACGAGGAGTCACTGAAGATAAGATGAAAACAACATTCAGAAGACGTTTTTCACTGATAAACAGGATGGACAACCACAGAGAAATAGTAAATAGAGAGATCAGAAAAACCTCAGGATAATGGTGTTGGCAATGGAAAAGCATCAATTCAAGAGAAATCATGTGAAAAATATTTTTTAAAAAAACCAACAACTTGGAAATTAAAAGAGGGCATGAATTCACTAGAAGTACAAATTACTTCTAGTAATTAACTAGAAAAATTAACTCCAAGGGTGTGAGCTGAGGAACTTAATGTGCTGTTCACCAAGAACAAGGAATACAGGGAAATGTGCATTTGTGGGGAGGGAGGCCGAATGAGGAAGGGATGGATGTCAGGCACGCAACATATCACACGACTTCAGGCAGGTGGTAAATTACCATTTGCTGAATCAAGATCAGAGTGTGATTTAAACTTGTAAACTTCTTCACTGCTTAAGTTCTGTGGAATAAAAACCAGGTCACTGCATGGCATATACTCACTCAACATTCAACAAATATTTCTTCTTGACTACCCTGTGACAGGCATTGTTCCAGGATCTGGGAATGTAAGAGAGTAAAAAGCAGGCTCTGCTTGGCTACAGTTTACTTTCTGGTGGAGGAGAGAGAAAATTAACAAGTAAATAGATATTACATGAGGTAACGATGAGTGTCATGAAGAAAAGTAAAAGTGAGTAAGGAGACAGGAGGGAATTGACAGTGACAGGGCTGGTTACTCTGTTTTGTGAAATCAGGGAATATTTTCTGAGAGGGAGACATTTTAAGCAGAGATCTGAGTAATTTACTCTCTACTTAGTGTCAAGTTATCCTACCAGCCACATCAGTAGTGTTTTGTAAATTTTTGTTTAACATGGTGATTCCTATGGGTTCAACTTCCTGTGTAAGTCATCAGACCAAGACTGAAGTCCCAACTACTGAATTTGACAAACAAAAGGCAAAGTCAACTTCATCTCCATTCATTTTCCTATTAAAAGTCATTTCCTTGTTCTCCCGACTCACAGCTGCCATAAAATTCCAAATAGTCACTAAACCTCAGCAGTTCTATCAGAAATGCCTCTTCTGCTGGAATTGATACAACTTTAGCTCAAAAATACAGCTTTATTCTTCTTGACCATTATGACAGCCTACTTACCAGCCTCCAAGTCATCAGTCTGACGTCCTACACCATTCAAGCAACATTGGCTCCCTAAAAATAAATCTAAATACTGGCTCTATTATCTATAAGATAAAATCAAACATTAATTTAGTACATAAGACCCTTTACAATCTATTTCAAATTGGTCTCTCCAGACTTCCGTCTCAGTAAATCAACCCAACCATGTTGAACTTGTTATGTTCTCCTTACTCTTGGAATCATAATTGCTTTCTCCTCTCTACCTTAAATTGTTACCTCCCTCAGTTTTTCACCCACACCCAAGAGCTGAAAACTCCTACTCTTCTTTCAAGACACATATGATGATTACTGCTTGCTCTTCTGTTCTTATTCAACCCCATTCTGATCATACCTACGTGATTGTTTTTATCACATTAAAATATAGTTGTCCACCAGCATGTCTATATTCACTAATGGACTCATTAGCTCTTGGAAAGCAGAGCACCTCGCAGGGGCTATGACCTAGCAGGGGCTGTGCCACATCATGCTGCGTGACTCAGAGCTGCCAAGTGCAGGTATGCTGATTGTGCAGGGCAAGATAGCAACACATCAAAGAGGAGACATTTTATCACCCATGCCATTAAGTTGTATTTTTGGTTGCATCAATTTTACAGGCATTAGAAATAAAGTTTTAATTTAATAACATCATTATATTATGACATATTCCCAAAAGATGGGGGTAAAGTGTTTTTCTAACTTATACAAAGGCACCATCTGGACTAAAAGTGCCTGTCCTTAAACAAAGAGTGGCTACATGAAGTAATTCCTCTGTGGATAACCCATTGCCTAGCCAGGCCTCGCATCACACAACCAAAGGAGAGGACTGAGTGGAAAGAGAGAGAGACAGCAGTTAATTCCACAATGAAACTCAATAATTTAAAGGGTCCACCCTGAGGATAAATCAATCAATTAGCAAACAACTATTTAGTGCATATATTCTTCAAATTATGAAAGCCACTGCAGGGGAGACATTAGACTCAGTTTCTCCCTTTAAAGAGCTGATGGTCTAATCGAGGAATACAGACATGTAAAACAGCTATATAAAAGATTTAATACCAAAAATAATTAATGCCATATTAATAAAATGGAAAAAAAATAACACAGAGAAGCCATTTTCTACTCATCAAAATGGCAAAAACAAAGATTAAAAATGGTAACTAGTGTTGATGAAGCCTGTCTCATACAATGATCTGGGAGTTTAAATTGTTATATTTCTAAAGAACATTTTGTCATTGATATTAAAAAGTCATAAAAATAAATGTCTAAGGATTTACACTGAAGAAATAATCAAAGATTTGCACAAAATTTGTGCTTAAGGATTTTTTTACAGTAATTTGCGATATTCATTTGAAACAACTGAAAAGGGATTTTCAAGAAAATTATGTTTGGAATTCTGCATCATTATAGAAATCATGTTGCAAAAGCATATATAAAAATATTAGAAATTGTTCATATTTAAATCAAATATATTATAAAGTTATAATAAATGGTGAAGACTATCTCTGGGTTTTGGGTCTTTTTGATTATTCTTGTTGTTTTCCATATTTCTCAAATTTTCTGAAATAAGAATCTATTACCATTAAAAAAAATGATTTGGCAAGCAGTGATAGGAATTCCAAGAAGAGAGAAATTACACCTGGAATCCTCTGTAACCTTGGCCTAGTCACTTAACCTCACTGATCCTATTTCTTCATTTGAAAAACTTGGAATAATAAAGTCTACCCTCCAACATTACAAAGTTTTTCCAGATAAAATGATATGGTTCATGAAAATGTTTTATAAAAATATGAGCTTAACAAAAGAAACTGAATAGTAATTTTTTTTATTAGACAAAGAAACTCCTCAAGTGTAGTGTCTGTGAAGTGAATCTCAGCTCCTCTGTCCCTTTATGTCCTCTTCTCCTTCCAACCAGCGCACCATCACCACCTCACACTCCCCTCTCCCCAGCCTCCTCGCCTCTGTGTGTGGGCAAAGAAGGCCCCATCCAACTTCATGTAAAATGAAACAGAGCAGGAAGAAGGGGATTAAAAAGAAGAAGGAGAAGGGAGGAAAGGAAAATAGAGGCTGTGTTCTCCTTAACTAGGATAATATCCTTCCTTTAAAAATTTAACAGACCTCTGAGAATTCTGAGACTTGCTATCGCTCTACTGATTAAGAACAGATGACCCTCGTTAGAGTGGTTTTCTCTGGGGGTGGAATTAGAGGCATCTTTGTTTCCTACTTGATGTATTTCTGAATTGTTTTAATTTTGTTAAAATGGGCATGACTTGCTGATACATCCTGAGAGAAAAACTAGTTCAAGTATGAGGGAAGGAAATAAAAGGACTCTAAAAAGTGACAACACCTACTGAAGGAAATTTCACATTTTGAAAAATCAGGTTACCCTATAAATTTCAGTAATTGCCATAAATATCTGAATAAGAGAATTTCAAAATAATCCTTCTTTCAGAGGAAAAAACTTATGCATGATGGGATTCGGTGATTCATTTGGTCTACGTCGCATTCATTTCCCTTTATCTCTACCTACAGGTACTGCTTTGTTATCAGCGGTCGCTTTTCCCTTGGAAGATTTTTATATAGGCTCTTACCATGTGATTAACAACATAGCAAGAAAGGAGCAGAACAGACTGTTTTATGTAGCACTGTTGACCATGTGCCTTGGCACAGGAGGAATAAGAGCCATCGTTTGCCCTCTGGGTGCTTACGGCCTTCGGGAGTATAGATCAAAGAAACAAATGTCTTTTTTTAACTGGTAGGTGGTATCAATGAAAAGAGAAGACCAGTTTACGGTATTCTTCTCTTTCTGGCTGTCTCTTTGTTTGGTATCTGGACCCATTTTGACGGTCTTTGTCATTGTTCGGCCTGGGGCAATGTGATGATGATTCAGTCAGTTATGGTAGGAGCAAATGAGTCAGGTACAGATGAATACAACTCACCAGCATCTTCCCCAAGCATATTGATGAACTTATCCTCCATGCAAACAGGTGAAAAGTGGCAGGTCATGTTGGGTAGAATGTGGCTTTGGAGCCAAACTGATTGGGTGGAAGTCTCAATTCTACTTAACACAAGCCACCTGACCTTGGCCACTTTTATTCTCGATAGGCATCAATTTATTCCTTTGTGAAGGGGAATAATAATAATACCTCCTCTTTGACTACTGAAGGCAATAATATGTATTTCATTGGCAGAGAACTTGGCATATAGGTGTTCAATTAAAAGTAGCTGTTAGTTAACCTCTACATTGCAATAGACTAATTTGGCAAGGCTTATAAATTTATAGGCCAATGTAGGGAGAAGATGAGAAGGATGATATATCTTATAACTTGTTAAAACATCACCCAGCACTTCTATTTCTCACTCACTTCTACCCAACACCTTAAATTGTTTATATTCCATATGAACCACTTCTCACAATGAGTTCCTCTACAGTTTACGTGGTTTTTAAGGAACCAATTTCTCTTGCCAAATACAAACTCAAGGAAAATTTGGAAATTTGGTTCTGAAGGGAAAGCAGTTCAGTATTGAGTATTAGAATTTCTTTTTTGTTGTTGTTGCTATTCATCAGTGGTCATCAAATATATCTGAGATACATTAAGTGTTTGTTACCTCTTTTCCATGAAATGAGTTGCCAAAATATTTTCAAAATATTCTGAGCCTTTCCATCAATATTAGCAATGGATCAAAGCAATGCACAAACAATATCAGACACAATATTTTGAGAAAATTCATACCAAAAGCATTAACTGAAACTTTTTGCATAAATAATATCTGAGATGTATGAAGCTAGATATTCAAGGCCCTTCCTTTACTTCCTTCCTCCATTCCTCCCTTCATCGCTTCCTTCTTTCCTTCCTTTCATTTTCTTCCAATTATATTAATATTACAATGCCCATAGGCCTGTTATGGATTAGGTCCAAATGCGAATAATACAGTTTTACCAAAGGTGGAAGGAACTCTTTAGTTCCTTATAGCAAATTCTGCCTCCTTGACCTGCCCAAAGGAGAAAGAAAAATCCTTCTTTTTTATTCTATTCGACGGTTTTAATCCTTAATTAGCAACATCATTTTGATTAAATAAGACTCTGGAGGATTAAGACTGGAGAGCAATCAGTTGTTCTGAAAGATAGCTCTGGAGAATTTATTGTACTGTGGTCTTAGTCATTCAGAGTTGTGTTTAATCAAAGTGACATTTCTCAGTGTTGATTACAAAGGAGACATTATATGAATGAAATATCTCCTTTGGGACATGGAGGGGGCTCCCAATGGATCTGTGCTTTAGGACTTTGGGGAGGGGGATTGGGAATGGAGTGAAAATGAATTTCTGCAGCTGTGAGGAGCCAGGCCAAATTTAAGATGAATGCATTTAGCTCAGGTCTTTTATCATTTCCTAATTTTATTAAAATCTCTGGTCAAAAGAATCATGTAGTGTTTTAAAAATCTTAAGTTAAAGCATCTAGAAATGTATATGAAGAGAGCTGTGGCATTATTCTTTAATGTGCTAAAGAACGCCTTGGATGGTAAGCTCCCTGAAGGCTGCATCTAGTTGAATTTGCTTTTCTTTTCTTTTTTCCCAGTTTAAATACTTAGCCATAGATTGCAGTTTGTAAGAATGAATGTTAACGCTATTCCTAGAAAGTCTGTGGGAATGGATGCTAAGATGGTCAGAGACCCCACTGTGCAGTCAGACAGCTGCAGAATCCTGGCTCTGTCACTTAGGAGTTTTAACGGCCTTCAGCAGGTTCCTTAAGCTCTCAGAGGCCTAGGTCCTCACCCACAAAATGGCCATACCTTGGACAGCTGTTGTATAACTTATACATAAAGTATCCTAGCACATAGTAAGTATTCAAGTCATGATAGCTATGATGATAACGATGAATAAATCATCAGCTAAAACTACTGCCTAAACGCTGTTAAGGAGGGAACCCATTTCTGAGGAGACCATCTTTAAGATGGGCAGCCCATCCACACATAGCCTAGTTCTCCAAGGCAAAAATGTCTCTGAAATTTACCAGCTTGGTTAATGTAATGAATTTCAGTATTGCCTTGCGACAAAACAATATACCACTGGAATCCATAACCACCTGAAGGCTGCATCCCAGTCCTATTTTCAGCACAGACATCAGCTATTCATAGCTACTGGACCTTTAACGAGATGTGTCATTGCATTTATACCCCCTGAAGCTTTTCAGTGATCATGTTAGATACTATGGACTGGAAGTCTCAGGCACTAAAAGCACCACTTCCGAGTGGAGCTGCCAAATGCAGGCGAGAAAACCACTCCCAGCCAACATTACCATCTGGTGCTGGATCTTCCTCATTGAGAGAATAAAGCAAAACTCCCTGAAATCAAGAGGCATAAGAATCTGCCAACATCCTTCTGCGATTATCCAGATTGGAACCTGGTTTTTACAGCATTTTCCAAAATCTGAGGAGCACAATTAAGAGTCATTACACAGGAGATCATCTAGGTAAATACACCTGTGTGGATTCTTTTCTAGAAGAAAAGAGAAGGTGGATAATTAAGTCTGCTCATGACCATAATTTTAAACTCTACCACAATTACCTCAAACCCTGCTTCTGCATTTTTTTACTTACTTCATCTAATAATTTGCATGCCACCTGCATATCATAGCCTGTTACTAATGGATTCCTAGAGTGAATTATACATGATCAAAGCCTGGAGTATTGGGTAAAGTTCTTGAAAAAGTCTAGAAATCGACAATGCATCCCAGAAATTTTGAATATCTGGTACTTAAAATGTCCCCACATGATATCTGTCCTATAATGAAATACTTCTGATTGTAATACTTAATTTACTCACATTTAATATCTTTCATCTTAAGGAAACACTAGCAGTAAAAATTGATTATCCCACAACATTTTCCTCAGTCTGTTTAATATTCACCTAGCATTATTTGAGAACAGTGGTTCTCAGTCCTAGATGCACATAAAAGCCAATGGAAGACTCTTGAAAAAATGTGGATATTTGGGCCCCACTACAGAAATGCATATTGCATTGGTTTGAAGTGGGGCCCAGATAATGTATATATTTTTAAGGTGCCTAAGTAGTCAGAGTTGCAAGTCACTGCTCTAGAGCAGTGTCACCTGGGATTCTAGGAAACACGTGGAGCCTCATTAAAAAGTGTTTCTGGGAAAAAAAGCTCCTGGTAAGACAAACAGGGAATGTACTTTTTTTTGCATGGGCAGGTACTGGAAAGGGAATGTACATTTTTAACAAAGTACTTCATGTGAATCAGAGGATCATGCAAATTTTGAAACAACTCCAGAGCCATAAGGAAAAGGAATTTCAAATGCAGTGCAGAGGTAGTACTGAAAAAATACGGAACTAAACGCTACTTGAGTACTGTGAGCTAGGCTGCTTTGACATTCTGATGATTCGTAACAACTTTAACACACTTAGAAATCTACCTGATTGAGAAATTCTATATAATCCTTGAGAAGGAAGACAAACAAAATATAAATCTACTCGTATTCTGTAATAGTAAAATCATAATTTATAAGGTATATTTCAGGCAACAAATTCAAAGAATTTCATCAAACAATCTCATTGATCTTTATATTATCTTCTGAGTTAGATACTTAGGTATAGCTTGCAAATAGCTTTGAAAAAACCACTAGACCTTCCAAAATTCTATTTGCATTGACTCTAGCTAAGTTTAACAAATACTACCCTTTCACCTAATAACAAAAAGTACTGCCTACTTTACCTTTGCCAAAATTTTAAGTAAGCCTTTAGGAAATATCATCAGAATTTCTCTCCAAACCTGCATATAACTGTGGGAATCAAAGAAAAATGAAAAAAAGAGAGAGAGAGAGAGAGAAATTTCTTACTCTTCTTAGTGTTCTTACTACTTCCTGAATTTTTCTTTCACACTGGTTGTTCTCTTTTAAGCTTGGTAGGTGCAGAGCCAGGGCTTATTGTCATTAGTAAACTCTCTATAACATGTGGTGGTTCATAGATATTAAATGCAGTGAGTAAGAAATGGCATATGTAAACAACTGCTATAATTGGGGTGTTCGCAAAGGAAAGGGGAAGAAGGAGAGAAAAGGAATTAAAGCAAGTAAGAAAAATGAGAAAGGCAGAGAGAGCTAGAGCAAGAAAAAGAGAATGAAATGTTCTCCCAAATTTCTTAATTAAAAATGAAATTAATGTTGCTACATTCACCAACAGCAATGATTTTCCTTTATTAAATTGTCTTTTTTAGAACAGTTTAGTTGAAAAAAAACTACAGACTAAAAACGATAGCAAACTTTCTTTTGGCTACTTCTTTCTCCAAATGCATAGTGACCAGAGTATTCTTTGCAGTAGTTCAGTGGGCCAGTGGTTATATGAAAGGAATTGACAATAGTCAGCCACCATGAACTCAGCCCTCATGTATGTCATTGACTCTTCTAAACAATTTAGTTTTATCTCATTCAAGAGTCACAAATCCCCTTGTGAATTATCTCAATTTTGTTCAGTGTAGAATAAAATATTCTCTGCGTAGCTTTTAACGATGTCCTCTAATGCTAGGAATCCCCTGGGACTTGCAGAAAATTTGTTTCCCTTCCTTGACGTCTTCTCAGTTTTGGAAAGACCATTATAAACATTTCTCTTAAAATCACTTAAAAGAAATACGAAGCATGTCAAAATTGGTCAATCTAAGAAATAACAAAGTAATTGAGTGACTTTTCAATTTATAATTAAGTAAATTAAAGCAAATTTTAAAAATTAGAAATTCAGAAGGATTGCTGAGGTTTGCAGTAACAAGTGGTTTTTTTTCTTATTTGTATTCAACGCAATTGAACCATGAAGACAAATAAATATTGTCACTTGTATACGATCCCAGTTATTTGCAGTTCCCAGCCCATATTTAAAAGTAGTCTAAAGAAACATATTTTTACTGCTGCTTTCAATTTTCCTTAATCACTGGTATTTGTTTTGCTTTAGTGCTTTGCTCTCTGACTTTCTGTGTGAAAGGTGCTTTATATATTCAATTTGTTAGTGAGCTATGGAATGAAAGGAGTCTTAACAGCGAGTTTGAAGACTGTGGATTTTTATTTCCTTTATTTTTTTACAGTTAATGTATATACAATTTCACCCTTAATTATCTATGGCTTGTCCTGTCCGTGGATCAACAAAGACATATATAAAACATGCCTGTACTGGGTAATTCTTTTAGAAAATTACACAATCAAATAGGTTGCGTGACATTTGTTAAAATACATTTAGTACTTTATGTGAAATCTCTTCCTATACATAGATATTCAGCACTATAATTCTTAGGTTTCTAACTGCCTTTCAGGGGAGTTAAGACTTGGAATAATTGTAATTTTCCTTGACCCTCTTTTAGAGCAATTCAGTTTTACATCACCATGTGGTTTACTGAAGAGTCACACAGTGTTCTCTTAGATTTTCTCAACAATACTTAACATTAAAAAAAGGAGTTTCCTAAAGATTGAAAGAGCTATAACATTGCTTTCGGCTCCAGCTTCTCTCAGTTCTTATAGTCACAGCTCATTACTCAAGTGTGCAATGTGCAGCAGCATGAAAGGATGACCTGAAGCTGAAGCCTTGGGACTGCACCAGCCATCCTAGAAAAGTCTAACTTTGTACTTGTCCTCCATTGTAATAAATTCCCATTAGTGAATCATACTAAATCAGTTTGCTGGGCACGGTCATGTTTGACATTCTGTTGCATCCCTTGGTCAATTTTTGAGAGTTTTTTCACTGCTTTTGTGTATTTGATTAATTGATTTTTGATAAGAGATGCCATATGATTCATTAATTACTTATTTACTGTCCACATACTGTGGACCTAGTATTGTGCTAGATCCTGTGGAGATAAAGAAATGAATAAGGTATTAATCCCACCAGGGAGTTTTGCAATCTATAAACGAGAAGACAAAACTGGCAAAAGTGAAATAATTGGAACATTAATATTTGCTTTAGCTGTTCAGAGAAAGGAACAAGTAGAATATTCAAGAACATATTGAGTGGGTGAAAAGAGATTCGGTATGGGCTTGGAGAGGTAAGGCAGGGCATGCCAAGGCACATGAAAAATTATAGGAAAGAAATGAGCAGGTTATGTTTAGAAGGACAGTGAGGAGATTAACCTGATTGGCCTCATGTCTCCTTTCCCTTTGCTACCACCCCAGTCTGTTTCACTCTTAGTTTCATATAAGCTATAACAATAGCTGGAACTAGTCCCCTTACCATACCCATCTACAACTCATAGGACTGATATAGTAATCTTTCCTTTTTCCACTTAAAATCAGATCATATCAGCCCACCGCTCAATCCTCTTCAAATGGCTTCCCATTGCACGGAGTATAAGATCCAAACTGTTCATCATGGACTTCAAGGTCCTAAACGATCGCCTCTGGCACTGGGCTGGTCTGCATGCTGCTCCCCCCTCTTCTGCTGTCAGCTCAGTCCAGGAGGGAGCTGAGTGCTAGCCATCAGTTAACTAACAATCGAAATGCGTATCTTCAATTCCCTCTACCACAACCCCCTCACCCCAACACACACACAACCTTACTGTAATCTCTTGAGTAACAGGGGAAACCATCCTGTTTAAAATTTTACTCCATTACTGTGCTCACACAGCCAAACATGACGAGAAAATACACAATTATGTGGACTACATTCGCATTAAATCTATGACTACCAACCTCAAGTGGGCTCTTCTTTTTTTTTTTACATGGGCAGGCACCAGGAATCGAACCCAGGTCCTTGGGCACAGCAGGCAAGCGTTCTTACCTGCTGAGCCACCGTGGCCCACCCCTCAAGTGGGCTCTTAATAGTGCAAAGCAAGTGTACAGGGCAATATCCACTCATTCTCTCTCTCCCTCCCTTAGATGACTGTTCCTTACCTTTCCTTTCCTTCTCAAGCCTTTGATACCCTCTTCCTGGCTAGCTGTTTACTCTTCCTTCCCAAGAGGAAGGGAGGAAGGAAGGGAGGACTAGAAAAGGTGATGGCATGCCACAGGATGGACCCAATGCATCACCCTCTTGTGGGGTCCCCTCCCTTTGAGTGTGGACAAATCCAGTGCCCTGTTTCCTTTTTTTTAAAAAAAAAATATTTATTGAAAATCTTCACATGCATACCATAGTGTAAAATCAGTGCCTTACAATATCATCACATAGTTGTGTATTCATCACCATGATCACTTTTAGAACATTTGCATCACTCCAGAAAAAGAAATAAAAAGAAAAACTCATCCCATCCCATACTCTTTATCCCTCCTTCTCATTGACCACTAGTATTTCAATCTACCTAATTTGTCTTCACCCCTTATCCACCCCTTTTATTTATCTATTTATTTTTCCTTATTTTTTTTTTACTTCTCTGTCCATACCCTGGATAAAGGGCGCATCAAACACAAAGTTTTCACGATGACACAGTCACATTGTAAAAGCTGTATGGTTATATAATCGTCTTCAAGAATCAAGGCTACTGGAACACAATTCAGTTTCAGGTACTTCCCTCCAGCCACTACAAAGCACCATAAACTAAAAAAGGATAGCTACATAATGCATAAGAATAACCTCCAGGATAACCTCTCGACTCTGTGAAATCTCTCAGTCACTGAAAACTTATTTTGTCTCATTTCTCTCTTCCCCCTTTTGGTTAAGAAGACTTTCTCAATCCTATGATGCCGAGTCCTGGCTTATCCTGGGAGTCCTGTCTTTCATTGTCAGGGAGATTTATACCCCTGGGGGTCATGTTCTATGCAGGGGGAAGGGTAGTGAGTTCACCTGCCCAGTTGGCTTAGAGAGAGCGGCCACATCTGAACCAAGTTTCACAGGGTCAATCCCCAAGATCCAGGGCTCAGCCTACCGAATTGGTTATCCACACTGCTTGTGAGCATATCAAGAATTCCCTGATGGGGAAGTTGCACATTTCCGCCTTTCTTCCCCCTCCCTCAAAGGAACTTTGTAAATACTTTTTTATTTTCTGCCCAAATTACTTGGGATATATCGGGGCATCACACTAACCTGCACTAGCCAATAAGATCTTATGCCCTATTCAAGTTTCCATATGCTTATGGTGTTCAACTAAACTGACCATACAAGTTAAATTAGAAAATGCACCACCCAAAATATAAATTTTGCACCAAATAAACATCTCTCCCTTTGGTCTCATGCAGAAGTTGAAGTTTTAAAATATAGACCATCTCATCCTTTACCGTGTATTCTGATTTATCTTAGTCCTATCCAGATCAGCTTCATTCACATCTCTAAGTCAATGTCTGATAACTTTTTCAATTTTTAAAATAGTTGCTGTATGGGGTAATGCTGACTTTCATAGCTTCAGTGCTATAACTCTGAGTCTCAGGTGTCACATAAATACCCGAAATTTTGGGAATGACCAGGTTTACACAAATAGCTCAGTATCCCACAATTCAGAAGCAATAGTGACAACTCCTGAATATAAATGACTGCTATAAAAATTTATAATCTATGACCCTTTACAATAGGCTACAACCTGATAACCCATGCTCTCTACTTCAATTCTCCAAGTTTGTATATTATAGTTATCTATAAAAATGAGGCATGATAATATTTGTCTTTTTGTTTCTGACATTTCATTCAACATACTCTCCTTAAGGTTCATTCATCTAGTTGCACGCCTCACAACTTCATTCCATCTTGCTGCTGCTCTGTAGTCCATTGTATGTATATACCACAGTTACCCCTTCCATTCCTCAGTTATTGTTCCCTTAGGACACCTCCATCCATTGCGAATCATGCGAACACTGCCACCATAAACACCAGTGTGCAAATGTCCATTCGTGTCCCCACTCTCAGTTCCTCCAGGTTTATACTGAGCAACAGGGTTGCAGTCTTCTATGGAAACCCACCCCTAGCCTTCTGTGGAACCACCACACTGTCCTCCAGGGGAGCTGTGCCTCTCAGCTTCCCTAACAACAGTGAATAGGTACATCCCTTTCTCTGCGTTTTCTCTAGCACTTGTTTCTTTCTGTTCATTTTTAAAACAGTTTTATTTGCACATCATACAATTCAACCTAAGTAAACAGACATGCCTTTGCCACCATAATCTATAGGAAGAATTTCCTTTTCTTCCACAAATAATCCATACCCCTCCCCCAACCCCCCTCCCCAGCTTGTTGACATTTAGTTTGACACAATGCCTTTGTTACATTCAGTGGATGCATATTACAATGTTACTGTTGGCTATAGATCCTAGCCTGCAGTTGATTGTATTTTTTCCTATATACCACCTCATTTTCAACACCTTGCAATATTGACATTCATTTGTTCTCCCCCATGCAAAAACATTTTTATATTTGCATATTTAATCCCCATCATTGTCAACTCTAGGCATTCCTAAATCATATGGCAGTGACCTGTTTCTAACCAATATGTTATGGCAAAGGTTATGGGATATCACTCTGCTGATTGTCTTCCATCATATGGCTAAGGTGAAGGGATTTTTCACCGATGCGGACTATCCCAAATCAGTTGATTTTGAATCAAAGGAAATATCATTCTGGGTGGCCCTGACCTAATCAGATGAGCCTGTTAAATTTGGGGGTAATGGGTGGCTGCCGTGGCTCAGCAGGCACAGCTCCAACCTGCCGTGCTGGAGGTCTGGAGTTCGATCCCTCGTGCCTCCTGCCCATATGCAAATTAAAAAAAAAAAATTGGGGGGTAATGTGAATGTTATAATATATAAATCAATTTGTGTTTGTACAACTGAAACCCAATCTCATCAAACTATACTTTTAAAATGGCAGATTTTATTTTGTTTTATTTTATCTCAATTTTTTTAAGTTAATGTTAAAATTTCTGCCCTCAATGAGGTTCTAATGTTAGCATTAGAGACATAAAAGGCCATTTCCCCCAAATTTGCAAAACAGATAAGAGGGGCAGGGACTCATTTTAACTTCCTTGGAAGTTTTATTCAAATATTAATGTACTTGGTTTATTTTGTGCTCTAGACATAATGTTAAGACTTTATTATCGGTAGGTTTCCCTAGACACTGAAAACCTAATTAAATTGGAAGAATCAACTATTTAGCCATTTAACCCTTTCCAGGTTCATTAGGGATACTCGATTAGGCCTTCTCTATCACTTCTTTTGCAGCACAACAGAAAGCTGAGCAGTTGTGACAGATCCCATATGGTCTGCAAAGTCTAAAATATTTACGATCTGGCTCTTTACAGAAAAAGTTTGTAAACCTCTGGTTTAGATAAAATAGAACTCACTCTTTCTACATCTACTCTACATAGGAAGGAAACAAAGATAACATAACTGATAAGAATTTGGCTGGTGAGTTCCACTTATAAGGAAATTAAATATTTTCAGGCTCTGGTTTCATTACCGTGCCACCATTTCATAGCTTATATATTTATATAAAAGTATTAAAGTTAGCAATTGTAATCTGAAGTCCACTTGTAATTTTTATTTTTGTCTGTCTTTATACCTCAGGTTTTATTGGCTCATGAACCTAAATGCAACTGCTGTCTTTTTGGGAATATCTTATATCCAGCACTCAGGGGCCCAAGCCCTTATTTTAATTATTCCTTTTATGTCTACGCTTATGGCTCTGATAACTCTTTATATGATGTACTGGAAACTGATTTATAAGCCAGAAAAATGTAAGTAAATCATACTTTACTTAGAAAAAATCTTTTTCTTGCCAAATATCCTTCCTCTTTGGTTCCCTATTGTTTCTCTTTCAACTCACAGAATTTATGGATTCTGCCAATTGTTATGCTTGATAGCAATATGGTCTTCAAGAACATCCATAATTTCTATTTTCCCTACTTAAAAATGTTTTAATAACGGAATATAGAAAAGTAAAAAAAAAAAAAGTCATGCGTGAACCCTACATCTCTAGCTCTCAACTTCAGCAATTATCAACTCATCTCCACTCACTTTTCCTAATTCTACCTGGGATAATTTGGAACAAGAACTAAATATTTAATGATTTCATTGCAAATATATACATATATGTGTATATATTGTGTATATGCATATAAAAGCTAAGTACTTTTTAAAAAACAAAATCCACAATCATCATAAATAAATAAATTGTGTGTGCGTGTGTGTATGTGTGTATACAGAGAAAATTCCTTAACATTATCACATATCCTATCACTGTTAAAATCGACCTGATTGTTTCCATTTTTTAACTTATTTTGTTTTATTTCATAGTTTGTTCAAATCAAATCCAAATAAGGCCACTACACTCCAAATGGCAAATATGTCCCTTAAATAATACATGTGTATTCCTCTCGTTCTCTTTTCATTTTTTTTAAGAAATCTGGAAATTTCAAGATTGCATTTCTCATAGTATAGATTTTTCTAATTGCATATACATGGTGTCATCTAACTGGTTTCTCTCTTCTCTGCATTTCCTATAAATTGTGTTAGATTTAGATGCTTGATCAAATTCAATTAAATCCAGGTGTTTTTGGTAAAATTCCTTCATAGATGGTGCTATGTTCTTCAATCAAGATATTAAATGTCCGATTATCTCTGGCTTTGTAGTGTCAGCATCCTTTGATGATTATTCCCTAAGTCCACTATTCTATTGGCACTTGCAAAGTAGTGATAGTCTATAATCCTTCCTCTTTTATTAGCTGAAATAATTCAATGAAGAAAAGTATCCCCTCAACAACTATTTAGGTACACAGAGGTATAGTTTACTTAGGAAAATGGAAATAAATATTTAATTTTCCCCTAAATTTTTAGATTTTCCAAATTAATGAGTTGGGCTTCATCATCTTGCAAAGGAGACCTATTAGACTTTTCTTTTCTTAAAAAATATGATTATAATGAACTAATGGACTTTATATCTTTGATTTGTTTCAAACCATTACAGGGATTGAGGATGCTCAAATTTGCCCTTATTTGGGCCAAGAGGTGTTCTTCAATTTGGTGCCAGAGCCCTTTTGGCTAGCCTCTAGTTGTCTTTGATTGTTTGTTTTCTTTCTGGCATGACAAAATATTCTATATTCACAAATTCCTCCCCTGAACTTGGAATCAGCTAATTCTCCAAAGAACATTGATTTCTTCTAATAAATAATGGTATTTGGAGGAAGGGCGGTGGCTCAGTGGCAGAGTTTTTGCCTGCCATGCCAGAGACCTGGGTTCGATTACCCGGTGCCTGCCCAAGCCAGAAAAAAAAAATAATAATAATAATGGTATTTGTAGCCCACAATCTTGGCAATTTAGTCTGTCATACTTTCTAAGTCTTTTCACTGCCTAAAATTAAAAAAAGTTCTCTTTCTTTCTCCTAAGATAGCATTCAATATGAGTCATAATAATACCCTAATCAAATTCAATACTATAGGATTTCTTATTAATCTCATCAAACTCATATCTTATTGAGTTTCAGACATATTCTACACAAATATGCCTGCACATATATGGTTTTGATATTTGCTTTATTAAGAAAAATGGAAGGTTAAACCATATTTAAATAGTGTTCTATGGGTGGTGGAGAGGGAAAAGAAATTTGAGCATCAATAACTGCCAAAATCCCCAATTCTCAATAACATCAATATGATTACATATTTGCACTCTCCTTAAGGACATGCTCAACACTTTCCCAACACTGCCACACAGTCATATGTTTATTGAAAATAGTTTCAATAATTTTCTTGCATTTTTTGTCTTTATCTATAATCCCTAACGATGCATACTCTATTAAGTTTTAAAGTTACTTGGTATAGTTCCTCTCGGTGGTTATGCCTTGAAAACCACTAACTTGGTATACAATCTTGGGCTTTTCCTTCATTTTGTTTTCTATTTTATACTTGTAATTTAAATTGTTTTTAATTATGTAAATATTTCTGTGTATATAAATTTCATATATAAAACAAAGTCTA
>PVIY010021952.1:24310-35359 GCA_004026745.1 Myrmecophaga tridactyla
TGCCAAATCCTCTTCCATAGTGATTGCATTATGTTGTATTTCTACCAAAAATACAAATGAGAATGCCTTTTCCCCACAGTCTCTCCAACAGAATATGTTGTTAAACTTTTGGATTTTTGCCAATTTGAGAGTGATAAATGGTATCTCACTGTAATTTTAATTTACATTTTTCTTATTATGAGAAAAGCTGAACATCTTTTCATTGCTTTAGAGCCACTTGTATTTCTTTTTCTGAGCTATCAGTTCAGATTTCTGGTCCTTAATTTCCTATAAGTTATAGTCTTTTATTGTCAATTTTTGGAAACCTTTTCATATATTAAGGATATTAATCTTTTCTCTATGATAGAAATTGCAAATATTATTCTCCATTTGTCATTGATTTTTTATTTTGTTTTTGGTGTTAGTTTGCTATGCACAAGCATTTTAAGTTTGTTTTGTCTCTTGTTAGACTTTTTGTTTGTTTGAAATCAAATTTATCAATTTGATAATTTTGCTTCTGGATTTTGAGTCATGGTGGAAAAGTTTTTCTCACTCTCAAATTATAAAGGATTTCACACATATTTTCATTTGGTACTTAAATGATTTCTAAAAAACCTTTCCATCTGTGATGCATTTGGAAATTATATTAGAATAGGTTTTTTCCACATCGCCATCCAGTCATCCAAACCCCAGTTATCAAAAAGTCCATCTTTTTCCCAATGGTTTGAGATGTTGCCTTCATCATAGACTAAAATGCTACTTGCATTTCTGGGGTTTCTACTCTGTTCCTTTGGTCTATCTATTCAGCTATCTGTTTTAATCCTGACCTTAATTTCTAACATGTTTTCCTTTTACTATTGTCACCGTCTGTATTACACATCTGCACAATTACCCCTAATAGTAATGCAATGGGCTGTATTATCTAAAGTTGAGCATATTCTCCTATGCTACTTTATTTTCTCTACATCCCTGTGAGGCACAGTATTATCATGTCCCTTTATAGACTAGACTCTCTCTGCTTTGCTAAGGTTCTCTGAACACCCCAAGCACATCTTTACTATTTCACTAAACACGTTATGCTGATATTACCTATTTTTGAGTACAATTAAAAACTCCTGTGTCATAAAAATACTTGGAATATGGGAAGTGCTCAATCTGTCCTGGTCATTGTTAACCTGAGTGCAGAAATGAAGGCATAATAACTCAGTTAAGTGACTAGCCCAAGATCTCGCAGAAAAATGGTTGAAGTGAAACCAGAACCCAGGTTTCGTTCTTCTCTGACTAGAGCACATTATATGTTACCGCGTACTGAAGTAGTAAAGCCCTGGAAATGTGATCCACAGAAGAGCCTGTCCCTGTTTCTTAGGGCTGTGTGATCTGTGGACCACAGCTTAGCAAAGCATGGCCTCCTGATAGTCTAAGAAACAGATTCAATATAGAAAAAGGTTTCTGAGCAATATTTTCTATTAGCCCCGAAGAGAGAGAGGGGAAATGTTAATTATAAATGTTTTGCTAGAAGACCACTTTGGCATTTTCTGGAGAGTGTAATTATCAAATAATGTTAGGTTTTGTGAATATAAATTATATATATGTATAGTTTATACATTCAAATTTACATAGTTTAACTATGTAAACTATTTACATGGTTTAGAAAATATTCAGCATCCCTTCATTTGCATACCAATCTCTTATTTGAAAATCTGTCTAAATAAAGAAATACAATTCTTTTCAAGTAATACAGTTCTATACAATCAACCTTGTTTACTACCAGCCTTATTGTAGTCCATATATTACATATTTTAGCACATGAGAAAGTAACCTTTCTTTTGACATTAACAAGAAAAACTTTGTTAGCTATGTGTACAATTAGCATAGAAAATAGTTTATTTACCTTCCACAGTGCTTTATAACATGAAAATTTTGTTTTTTTAAAAAGCTATTTCCAAGTTAAAAGATCACCCAACTATGATGAAGTAAAACTCTGTCTTCCCTCTAGCAAAGTATATAATACTTATTTTGGCTTCTTCCTCTCTGTCGACTAAATTGGAAATTCCTCAAAGCTGTAATTCAAAGCCATAGGTGACCTTAAAGAAATGATTTTTTATATGCTACCTTTTATTTTAAGGTAACTTTTCAAATGTGGACCATGCATTCCATTATGTTTAGCTGTCAAGCATGGCCTTCATTTGCATTTCTTCCCACTGCTATAATTTTGAGAACTGGCAGGTGACCAAAGAAGAAAAAATGTGCATCTACCATCTAGAGTGCAATGTAGGCTTTTTTTTTTATTATAATTAAGTAGCATAGATATTCATGATTAGATCAAGGTCAGAGGAGCAGAACATCAGAGCCAAGGACTGAAAGGTACAAAGATAGAAAAATTGCTTTCTAAATGTTTTTTTTTTTAAATAGTAATAGCTACTCTCTTTAAGTTGTGCAATAAAACATTTAAAATAGCTCATCTGTTTTATTTTAAGATGTGCACGCCTGGTGTGTTTGCCATGTACATTTAAACCAGAGCTTGAAGTCTCAGTTGAATTTTCATTCCAGATTTTTTTCAACTTCCCATTTCTGCTCCTAGTGCCAAAAAGCAATTTGAGAATTATAATGGCAGTAGATTTTTTTTTTTTTAGGCTATGACATACTCCAAATTATTTGTGTAGTAGACATGAGTTTTCTATTGTCTGATAAATTTAAATCAAGAAGGCGCTTTGATGTATAGATGTAATTGTTTTCAATAAGATGCCCCTTCTAACATTCAGACATAACCCTATGAATTCATGGGATAACTGCTGCTCCCCTTACGTATAGAGGTTGTACTGTGCACTTCCCTTTCTTTCCCTCTCTAACTGGCTTATTGGCTCACACTTAATCCAGCTGATCACTTCACTACTTCTCTACCTTCCTTCCCTCTTACTTACAATCCATCTAACCTATCGTCTACCCTTTCGGTCTCCTTGTCTGATTTTTCTCCTCTGATACACTCCTAGCTGGTATGGAATCCTAGGAGTCACAGCAGAGACACTGATAGGCCTCCACCCACACTGTCCTTCTGTAATCTCCTCTAGTCCCGTAGCTTTTAATGCCATCTACACACCAAACACTCTATTTCATATTGACCTCTTTTCTGACACCACGTGTCCTACTCCCTATTTGACATTTTGACTTGGGTTATCTGTCATCTCAAACTTAACCTGGCCAAAATATAACTCTCCCAATTGAAAACTGGCTCCTACCTTGTCATTTCCATCTCAGTTTAACTCACCAACATCCAAATCTTATTTTCTCACCCCCCATTCCGTTTGAAAGTATTTTGTACCCCAGAAAAGCTATGTTTTAATCCTGATCCAATCTTATGGGAGCAGCCCTGTATTTTTAACCCTGGTTCAATACTGTAGGTTGGAAACGTTTGATTAGAGGAGCTCCATGGAGATGTGACTAGGCCAATGCCAAGTGATTTTGATTAGATGGATATGTGACTTCACCCATTCCAGGTGGGTCTTGATTAGCTTAATGGAATCCTTTAAAAGAGGAAACATTTTGGAGACAGTCAGAAATGACAGAAACCACAGAGCTGACAGAAAGCAGAGCTGACACAAATGCCAACACTTGGAGGACAGAGACACAGATGTGGGAGATGCTTGGAGCCCAGCAGACATTGCAATGAGATGTTAAGCAGGCCAGAACCAGAAAAGAGCCAAGAGAAGCCAAGAGATGACAGCCAGCCCCGGAGAAGCAAAGTGAGGAACCCCCACAGAAACAGAGGCTGAAAGCAACGGAGCCGAGGAGCAAGGGACCAGCAGATGTCAGCCACATGACTACCCAGCTGACAAAGGCGCTCCTGACCTATCGATTTTCCTTGAATTAAAGGTATCTTTCCCTGGATGCCTTAGCTTGGACTTTTTTATGAGTCTAGAACTATAAACCTGTAACTTATTAAATTCCCCTTTTTAAAAGCTGTTCCAGTTCTTTGCCTATACGAGCTGACCCCCTGTCTACTTCTTAGACCTCATCTCCTCCTAATTGAGCTCTGCTTCATTGGCCTTTTCTATTCCAGGACCTCTCCCAGTTCATTTCTACTTTATGGTATGCCTGCCATATGCTTCCTCCAGGTCTTTTTTGTCTCCTTCAAGTCATTCATGCCACAGCTCAAAATGTCAACTCCTAAAGAGGGCTTCCTGCACTCTATGCCCCCAGTGAGTCTCTTATCATATTACCTATTTTGTTTTCATTATAGAACCTACGTAATGTTTTTCTGCATATTTAGTATCTCCACCACCAGAAAGAAAACTCAGGACTTTGTAGGTCTTATTCATTGCTGTATTCCTACACCCTAGAATAGACCCTGGTACACAGTAGGTTCTCAATAAATATGTTGAACGAACAAACGATTGCATGCATATTTATTTGACATCAGTCATGTGCACTGCTGTGATAGCTCAACTCAGACCAACCCCAAAACTAATTGTAAGAGTTTAGAATTTTACTCCTCATTCATACTTACCCATTTCTTCTTCCGTGACCACTTTGTTTTTGTTGCTTTATGTCACTGTGCCAGATACAATTTTATTTGCTTTAATAAATTAATTTTCCAAATGCATCTTCAATTGAAGCCAGTGTTACTTAAAGCCTGGCCCAAACAGCAGTGCTGTCTTTTGAATCTATTAATAAAAAATTAGAATTTGTAATTTTGCATGTGTTTATTTTTCAGGTATTTAATTTTTATTGTATTTCCAAATGCATTGATCATGATAGTTGAGAAATTTTTAAAAATGATTCTTTAACACAATTCACAAAGCACTAATCTAAGCTACCTCTCTCTAGAAATAATATGATGGTGATGCTTAATTATTTAACAAGGTTGTAAGTATCAATTTATCACACATTAAGATCAGATCTGAATTTATCTTGCAGCGAATAGTAATAGCCACAAGTTTATTAAAAGGAAACAGTAAGTTGAAAACATATTCTATTCAATAGAAGCTCATGAATTTTAAAAACTTGGGAGAAAATTGGGGATCTTTGGAAATAGTCTTTCATCCTGTGAATAGTTATTTCTTATATAATAAAGCCTATTTGAGAGCATAGGGAAATGTGGATCAATGCTAATAATAACCTTACAATCCACACAGCACGGTTTTGCAAAAGTTGAACGGAAAACAGCTTGATGAACAGCAGAGAGACAAGACTACAAGGAAACGTTAGGAAATTAAACCTCTTGCCCAGGCCTGTTCAAATCTGGTCTCTAGACTGCACATCAATGCATTCTCAGTTTTCATCTTAACCAAAGCCTGAAGTAAACTAATTGAATTAGCTAGGAAAGACTCAGAGCAGAGCAGCTCTTTCTGCGATAATAAAGAAATGTCTCTTGGCTTTATCAATACCCGTGCTTTACAACTGTTCCCATCTACCTATGGAAATGCAATAGTCACAATAGGTATGAGCCCATGTTCCATCAGCAATTAATGAAACATACTTCCACATGCCCTAAATATACTTCACAGAGGCCATCAAAGCGCCATCACTGTAATCATTCTTGGTCACTACCAATTTGGGCTGGATTTGATTCAGTGACTTAGAGGTGAAAGGCTCCATATCCAATTACCAGGCCCCCAGCTTCTTCAATTAATCAAAGACTGACATAATAGGTCTATTACAATGCTTAAAAAAATAGACCAGATCAAATCAATATAGCCACTCTATAACCATAAAAAATATCCATAAATATTCTTTATTTAAATATAATAACCAATAATCTATGGCTTTTAAATGAATTCAATTCACTCCACCTTTCTACCAGAATTTTATTATAGGAAATATGAACACAATCTAGGTGATGAGCAAACCATATTCTGAGTTTTCATAGTAGCCTTCTTTTGGAGAAACGCAAACCTTCTCCCATTTATTATACCATTTATCTTGCAAACATAGCTTGATGCCTATGTAATTTTTAGAAGGATTTATCTGGTCAAAGGGAGTGCTATGAAAAATTGTGCTAACAATCATGATGGCACAACTGAACTGCTAACTAAAGGGGGGGGGGGCGGTCTCTTATCTGTCATTGTATCAGGAAGTCCTAATGGAATCAAAGAAAAAGTAGAATTTGAAAGATCATAAAAAGAAGCAACAAAGGGGTTGCAAATCACTAGCAGTAAGTGACTGCTAACATCTGAAGCAATAAAGTACTTCTGAAACCAAAGCAACAGCCACATAAACCCAGGGGAAACTACTGAAAAAGTCAAAAGCCAACTAATCCAATCTGAACTTTTGGTGACACTATCAACATGGATAAAGTAATTTGAAGAGTTCAAAGTTTAACCTTATGTCTGAAATTCAAGGATAAAGTCAAAGCAGAGAATACATTTCCCTTCATCTCCATGTCAAAATAAGAAACTGCCTTCTACCTGTCAAGCAAAGTGAGGATTATTTATATAATGATTTATATTTAAAAAGTAGTACTAGTTCTTTGTCTTAAGGATGTAAAAGAAAGTTCAGGCTGTCATTCATTAATGAGTTAAAGTTAGAGACTTCTAAGAGATTCTGAAATCCTTTACTTTGGTGTTTTATTTTGTCACCTATCTTCCCTTTTAAATATGTTCCCATTGATCTTACCTTTTTCATTTTTTACATCAGCTGTCAGGCACCACCTTGGGCTGGTCACCAGGATGCCAGAACCCTTGTCAGAAGCTTGTTCGTTTGAATCCAACCCCTTGGGTGCTAAAACCTTCTCAGTTACTTTATTGTATTTCATCAATGCAATTGTCATCTTTGTGATTGTCATCTTGGAAAATTGAAGAGCAATGCCTTTACTAATACATAATATCGCCAATTATTTGCAGGTTGCTCCCCCCTCACAACTTTTGGGGTGCTTACTAATGCACTGAAAACGTCCTGTCTGCCATACCATCTTGGCAGAGATGTGACCAACTGGTTAGACCATGCCAAGGAAAAAAATGGTGGTTGCTATAGTGAGCTTCATGTGGAAGGGACAAAATTCTTCCTCATGCTTTTCCCTCTCTTCATTTTTCAGCTCCTATACAGAATGTGCATTATGCAGGTAAGGAAGGTTAATTGGTAGTAGTCCAACAATAAGACGACAATAACATGCCTACATATTAACATTACAAATAAACCTTAATCGGCACTCCAGCAAATGCTTCTCAGACTTCTTCCAGCAGTTATCCCACAAATGCTTGTAATCATTACATGCTTTAATTTCAAGAGCTAAGCCAGTCAGGCAGAAGCCTACCTGAAGAGAACCTTGGCATTGTTTGTTGTTGATCTCCGATAGAGATAATGTCCTTCATTAAGTGCCCAAGACAGACAAGATTTCATAGCGTAGAGTCAAAAGGCCCAGGAGCAGCCCACAAAAATACCAGCTCTATAGGCAATTACAAAACCTCCCCTTGGCTGAAGGTTTTGCCCTCCCTGCTCATTAAGCCTTTAAAAAGTGGCCCTAGCAAGTAGCTAAATTGACTGATTTGAGGACCACCTCCCCCCGTACTCTTAAGTATAAGTACTAATGAGCGAGAGATTCACTCTCCACCCGCTCTATTGGTTCCTTAGTGAATCGCTACCAGTGCTGTGCAGAAATCAGAGGTAAAACACTAAGACTGAAGTAGCTTTTATAAATATATGTGATTTTTAAAAAATTTAATGTGGCTATGGTCAAAGACTAACTTGTTTGAGGAGAAAAACAAATGGTTATAAAAGTCTCTGAACAAATTTGGTATTTTCTTCATTGCAAACCCCCAACATGGAATGTAGAAGGCTAACGAGGGAGCTTGATTCGTAGGGCATAGAATAATAGAAGTAAAAAGAAATTTAAGGATTAACTTACTCAAGTATCTCATTTGTTGGAGAGGAAACCATAGTGATTTGAGGGATAGAAGATCATACAGCTAATTAGTAGTGAAAGGAAAAGCAGAACCTACCCCTTCTGCCTCTGGATACAATGCTTCTTCCTTTAACCTGCCAGAGGTTAGCAAATTACTGCTTGCAGGCCAAATTCAGACCACTGCCTATTTTTGTACAGCCTATAAGCTGAAAAGGTTTTTACATTTTAAATGGTTGAGAAAATCAAAAGAATAATGATATTTTGTGACACACAAAATTATATAAAACTTGCAATCAATGTCCATAAATAAAGTTTTTTGGGGATATAGCCACACTCCTTTGTTAATAGCAGAGTTGACTAGTGGCAACAGAGACTATATATGGAAATATTTACTATCTGGTCCTTTATAGAAAGTTGTTGATTTTGCTCTAAACAATGCATGAAAACTAGTCTGATTTAGCAGATTCAACCTTCCATCTGACACTATAAGAGTAGCTGGCACAAAGCCCTTGATCTTGAGGCTTGCTCTTGTGAAGCTTATGTATGTAGAGGAGAAGCTCAGCCTACCTACAGGCATGCCTAAGGGCCACCTCCAGAGGAACTCTTTAGTTGTTCAGATGTGGCCTGTCTCTCTCTTAGCCCAACTCTGCAAGTGAAATCATTGCCCCCCCAACACACTAGGTGGGACATGACATCCAGGGATGAAAGTCTCCCTAACAGCATGAGAGACAACTATCAGGGATGAGCCTAGCCCTGGCACTGTGGGATCAACAATGCCACCCTGACAAAAAGGGGGTAAAGAAGTGTAACGTATAAGGTATCAGTGTCTGAGAGAATTCAAGTAGAGTCGAGAGACTACACTGGAGGTCACTTTCACGCATGCTTCAGTTAGCCATTACTACCTATCATAACTTGAAAACCTCAACCAAAACCATTCCTTCCAATCCTAAAGAATACCTAGGGCATTATACAAAAATCTACAAAGGTTCCATGCACTAGGGTAACTTTCCAAAACCTACAACCTCCAGATGGGTCCCTGATCCAGATAAGTCCTGTAATGCAGAGTAGCCATCCTTTCCAGAACATCAACTAGTTCCATGCCCCTATACCATATTATTGACAGCCCTTCCAATATGAAAAAGTTAGAATGGGCATAGCCTAAATTGAGATCCTCTCAAGAGTGTGAGAAGGATCAAAGGTGATGGTGGAGTTATACAGAGAAGGCCAGGTTTAACAAGTAAGTATAAGCACTGAATCACTATGCTGAAATTTCTTTTAGCCTCTAATGCCTTAGAGCAGCTAAAAATAAAAACCTAAAATTGTGGAATTGTAACCCATACCAAACTCTGAAATCTGTTCTACAATTAGTTGTGATGTACTTTGAAATTTATTGCTTTTATGTGTATATGTTATTTAAAAAGAAGGAGAAGATAGGATTTAACAAATGAGTATGACTGTCGAATCATTATATTGATATTTCTGTTGGTCTCCAGTGTCTTGGAACAGCTAGAAGTAAAAAAAAAAAAAATCTTGAAACTGTAACCCATACCAAAATTTAAAATCTGTTCTATAACTACTTATTAAAATGTACTTGGAAATTTATTGCTTTTTTTTTGTATATATGCTACATTTCACAATTGAAAAATGTTTTTTAAAAAGTAGCTGGCACAAAAAGGTAGAATAGAGCAGAAATATTGCAGACATGTATGATCATTAATATCATAAAAAAAGTTTAGAATGGAGAAATTAATAGTGAGAACAAAAATTCCTACATGGTCCAAAGATCCTCAAACCTACTGTGGAAATAGCACAAACTACCTATATCTAATCTTCATAATCTTCATAGTGGTGCCTGGTATTTCTTTTGATTAAATTTGAGCTTTTCTACAAACTCTTATATATATATATATTTAAATTTCACACAAATTAGAATACATTTTCGTAGATAATTTCAAGCATTTCACCAACTGTAGATGCTCAGTTTATTTTAGGAACAAAACTAATATTTACTGATCAGTTCTAGCCCCTAAAAGATAGCTTCACAGTATCTAATTTAATCCTCAGCAATCCTGCAAAGGCTGATAATATTGTCCTACCTCCGAGTCTCAGAGACAGCAAATAAGTTTCCCTACAAAGCAGCTATTTCAACCCAGGGCCAATATCAGTGCTCAGGCTAGTATCATCATGGCAGTGCCTCTCTTGGGGCTGGGTTAAAAATCCTTGATAGAGACCATATGGGTTCCAAATTATATACAGTAATGTTCTGCCAGAAACTTCAAAGACAGTGGTGAGAGTCTCTTTCCCCCGGGAAGCAGAAGAAACTTCCACTGGGATTGGCTGAGATTACATTTTTTGCCCCCAGATGAAATAATCACCAGTACAAAGGCAATCAAAGTACCAAGAATAAAACATAGATTCCATATTTTAAATTTAGTAGACATTATTGACCTTCGGCTTCAAGACATACATGTAAAATATGTTGTATTAAGGCTGATGATGTTGCCATTTGACATTACTGGCCACTCAAAGGTGACAATGAATCTCTATTGACAGCAATTATTTCTGAATACTCGGAGGCTTGTATGAAATAAAAGTATTTAAAATTTTAAGAGGGGATGATTTCAGAACTTGAGGCAGAAGCAGAAATGATTTCAAGCTTTCAAGACTCTGGAGCCTTTCCTTAGATTAGGCAATATATTAATATTGCTTCACTAAAGATTAATAGTACATTTGCCACATTATTAAGTTAACAGGTTTCTGTGTCTGTGATTCATGCTGATAATAACTTTATTCCTATTAACAATAATTCTCATTTGAAATCAGTAACAGAAACTTCCAAGTTATGCTGGGAGCCTGTCAGTCTTGGAATATTTTGGCTGCCAGCACTTCATTTTAAAACATCATTCATTTTTCCCTGATTGGGGGATATATGGTTATGAATTTTATTGAACTAGGAGAGGACTAGCTAATATTCCCTTCACTCTCACTATCTACCCAACCAAAACAATCTTCGTTTACTATTCTAAGGGTCAAAGTAAAGACTGGAAAATAAATTATCACCAGGACGTGTTTTATAGATAGAAAGAAGAACCTCAGTGAAAATGTGGTCCATTCTTTGTTCTAGACAGTTAACATAGCATTTGACTCATTTTATGAAAGGTAAACTTGGTAACAGCTGAACTGATTCCATGACTCGGATTCTCTTTATTTTCTCCTAAAGTTTACAATCTATT
>PVIY010021953.1:0-41701 GCA_004026745.1 Myrmecophaga tridactyla
AGGAATGCCTAGAGTGTATAATAATAGTGAAATGTACAATGTACAAATTTTAAAAATGTTTTTGCATGAGGAAGAACAAAGGAATGTCATTATTGCAGGGTGCTGAAAATAGATGGTAATTAATATTTTAAAATGTCACCTTATGTGTGAGACTAAAGCAAAAAATGTTTATTTGGTACAAAATTTATATTTTGACTAGAGCATTTCCTAATATAACTTATGTAGATAATTTGATTGAATGTCATAAGTACTTGGAATCTCAGGTAGGACATGAGACTTTGTTGGTTTGTCCAGACTGATGCCCCGATGAATCCCAGAGTGATTTGATCAGTGAATGGAAAAGTATTTACAAGCCCCCTTCGGAGAACGGTGAGAGTGGGGAGAAATTCAGCTTCCCCAAGCTGAATTCCTGATATTCTCACAAGCAGTGTGGACAACCAAAGCTATAGGCTGAGCCCCCAGTCTTGCGGTTTGTTCATATGAAACTTAACCCCACAAAGGATAGGTCAAGTCTACTTAAAATTTAGGCCTAAGAGTCACCCCCAAGGCTAGAGCCTCTTTTGTTGCTCAGATGTGGCCTCTCTCTCCAGCCAACACAACGAGCAGTCTCACCACCCTCCCCCTCTCTGCATGGGACATGACTCCCAGGGGTGTGGACCTTCCTGGCAACATGGGACAGAGATCCTGGAATGAGCTGAGACTCAGCATCAAGGGACTGAGAAAAACCCTATAATGAGCTGAGAATTAACATCAACGGATTGAGAGAACCTTCTCGACGGATTGAGAGAACCTTCTCGACCAAAGGGGGAAGAGTGAAATGAGACTAAGTATCAATGGCTGAGAGATTCCAAACAGAGTCGAGAGGTTATTCTTACGCATTAAGTAGATATCACGTCGTTGTTAAAGATGTAGTGGAGAGGCTGGAGGGAACTGCCTGAAAATGTAGAGCTGTGTTCCAGTAACCATGTTTCTTGATGATGATTGAACAATGATATAGCTTTCACAATGAAACTCTGTGAATGTGAAAACCTTGTGTCTGATGCTCCTTTTATCTACTATATCAACAGAAGAGTAGAACATATGGAATAAAAATAAATAATAGGGGGACCAAATGTTAAAATAAATTTAGTTTGAAATGCTAGTGGTAAATGAAAGTGAGGGGTAAGGGGTATGGTATGTATAATCTTTTTTTTCTCTGTTATCGTTTTTTTCTTTTTCTGTTGTCTTTTTCTTTTTCTAAATCGATGCACATATTCTAAGAAATGATGAATATGCAACTATGTGATGATATTAAGAATTACTGATTGTATATGTAGAATGGAATGATATCTCAATGTTTTATTTGTTGTTTTTTTTTAATTAATAAAAAAAGGTAGATGAAGTCTTGTGAAGATGAAAAGATGATGAAAGTAGATGAACATGAGGATAAAAACTTCTCCATATAGTTACTTCTAAAGCTTACAGAACTTGGTGGGGCAAGTACATTTTATGCTTAATTTGCCTTGGAAATGTAACTTTCCTTAAGTCCTGACTTGGGGGCTCTGACATTCCTTTACTCTTGGCTGTGTGGGCTCCACCGCTGGCTCCAATCCTCACTGCTGACCTTGCAGAAGCATTTTCACCTCCCTGGGACTCAAATGTATCATCCGTAACATGGCAGCAATAACAGTATCTATTTCACAGAGCTGTCAAGAGGACCACATGAGTCCAAGCAGAGATTATGGTGAGCACTTTATATCTTGTTAAATGAAAAAAAAATGATGAGAGCTATTTCTGAGTCACATTACAAGTGGTAGAGCAAGTAGAAATGAACTAGAGGAAAGAGAGAATGGCATAAAGGGTAGAGAAGAAGAAGATAAATGGAAGAAAAAGGAGAAGGAGTGTTCCAGAAAAGAACAATAAGCAAATGGGGTGGGAGGATTAGAGAGTGAAAGGAGGAAGTGAGGAAAGGACAAAGAAAGAACTAGATAAGCAGAATAAAAAGGCAGAGGGAATGGGGGTGGGGAGTAAGGAGAAGTAGGAAGAGAAGAAGAAAAATTAAAGAAAAAGGAAAAAAATTAATCAGGCTGTTCTGAGGTAACCAGGTAAGAGTTAGACATAAAAGGATTGAGAACACCTTCTTGACCAAAAGGGGGAAGAGAGAAATGAGACAAAATAAAGTTTCAGTGGCTGAGGTATTTCAAATAGAGTCTAGGGGCTATTCTAGAAGTTATTCTTACACATTATTAGAGATCCTTTTTAATTTGTAGTGTATTAGAATAGCTGGAAGGAAATACCTGAAACAGCTGAACTGTATTCCAGTAGCTTTGATTCTTGGAAATGACTGTATAATGATACAGCTTTTACAATGTGACCGTGTAATTGTATCTGATGTTCTCTTTATCCAGGGTATGGACAAATGAGTAAAAAAATAAGGAAAATTAAATAAATAAATAATGGGGGGGTGATAAGAAGTTAAAAAAAAAGGGATAGATTGCAATACTAGTGGTCAATGAGAGGGAGGGATAAGGGGTATGGGATGTATGTTTTTCTTTTTTCTTGTAATTTCTTTTTCTGAACTGATACAAATATAAGGGGAGCCTGTTATGTCACCCTACTAGGTAAGCAACAGGGACCTCTGAGAGCAAATGGGTGCAGAGAAGATGCCCACAATGCTTTTCTTAAAGGCACTGACCCCAGGGTGCGGCTGGATCTTCACGGGTGGCTTTCCTGGCCCATCCCCATCCCAGCCCGCACAGCTACTTCTCACACTCAGGACGAACCCTGTCGTCCCCTGGTCCTTTCTCCAGCCAGACAAACAGACTCTGCTCTCCTTCAGGCACTCAAGCCCAGTTCAGGTCAAACACCCTTCCGGTGTTCTTGAGAGCCATTCGTCTGTTCTTTCCCTGAGGCAGGATGGCTACGGTAGAAAGCACCAGAAAGTGCTGGGCGCACAGTAGGTGAACAGCCAGACAGCGGTGATTGCTGTGACTGCCAATGCCCTGGTAAACCCGAGCCTCGATCCCTCCACTTCTCAGAGACAACCAGTGGTGGGTTGTGGGGAAGAGGCCAGGAAATAACACCTCACCCACGTAAGAACCCTTTAAGGCACTTTTTCACTGCAGTGGGAGAGGGACTGGAGAATCTGAAAGGAAGGCCCTGGTTCATTTCACCAAATAGTCCTTTCCTACGAAAGGCTCAGCCAGCATGAGCTGCCCTACTTCAATTGTTCCCCACCTCCCACCCCCCACCCCTGCTTCCTGATTTCCCTCGCTCATCAACTCTCTGGTTCTGATTTTTTTCTTGGATCTCTGGCTATTGACCTGATTCACGCCACACTTCTTACGCAAGGTTTGGGAAACTCCCCTACCCCACTGGCTGTCCCAGAACCTACAAGTCAAACACAGCCCTTCTAGTTTGGGCACTGTGCCCCTGGGGGGTGCCAGAGAAGTGTGGCACTTCTGATTGTACAGGGACAATCAGAGGCACAAACAGTGAAGACAGCTGACGTTCCATGAGCGCTTACCATGTGCTAGGCACTCACACATAATTCATTTACTTACCTTAGTGCCCACCACAACCCAGTGAAGCTGTTTAAAACCCATCTCCTCACAGCTCAGAGGACACCTCTCAGAGCGCAGGATAATAAAACGGTGCTCTATTCTGAGCAGCTGATGAAGCCCATATGACAAAGAAGTGTTACATTCAATCTGAGAGCTATAAAATTAGACCAAAGTATAATGAAAATATAGGGCTTCTATTATGGTCACTCATTTGGTATGGCAAGTAAAGACTTAACATTTAACTGATTTCTGGAACAAATCCTCTTAGAAATCTGAAGAGAAAAAAATGACCGGACCTACTTCTGTGGGGGAGGGCCTGAAGGAACTGGCAGCAGAAATTTCAAGAACAAATTTCAGCACAAATTCCCCATGTTTGCTGAGAAGGGGAAGCCCAAATAATGTGTTATGTAAGTGTCTCAATTTTAGGAAGGAATTACAACAAATTAGCATTGCAGAGGAGAAATGGAAATGAGTGGTTATAAATAACAACACTCCCTTAACCTTGCTGAGATTTTATGTGATCTTCACCTCATAAAACAACATCTAGAGCAAGACTGCAATCTACATTCTACAGAGAAGGAAACAACTTAGAAGTCAGCTAAAGTGATTGGTCAGCCTAAGGGTCCTCCACCATCAGGGCATGGCACCATTTTACTCTACCACTCTGACACCAGCGAAAATGCTACCAGAAACCTAGAGCGGAGGGTGGAGCGATAGGGATAAAATACATGCTTTTTAATCCACAATTTGAGTTAGGGGAAATATGCCCAAAGAATTCAAGGTTTCTGAGAGAGTAAATAAGCAAGGATAATAAGCTTTCATAAAAGTTTTTAACAAGTTAAAAAAAAAAAGATGAATAAACCTTTGCCTAGGCGCCAAATGAAACTACTTTTTGTAACTAAGCCGTTATGGATTTAGAATGTTTCCATATAAACAAATATGTCTAAGGGTGAAAATAAAGATGAAAACCTGAGAATAGTGACGTCTTCCAGGCACTTGTACTGAGGTCACTCAGTCTTAACATTTGTTATAAATGTTAACAAGTGCACAAACAATGAAATGTCCAAGATAGTGGATGAACTCCTCCAAGATAATAACATTTTATGCCACTGAGGAAAAACCTCCAGAAGAGCCTTTAGAAATTGGGTAGATGAACAAACAATGGCAGATAAATTTCAGAGTACAATGCACTTTTTAAAGAATGAGACTGAGATATCTGCTCCAAGTGAAAAATGATTGTGCATAATAAATCCTAAATAAATTTTCCTAATGTGTTTCTGGCCATCGTCAAGGAAGCAGCTGTGTAACCAGAAGTGAATAGCACTAGGTTTTAAAAAGTAACAGACAAGGCAACACAGGATGAGGAAAGCAAGCACAGGAGTGAGAGTAAGAGGTCTGAAATGGTGGCCTAGGCTTTCTTTCCCCTCTCCGTTTCCTTCTCACTGTACCCTTCCATCTCCCACACTGAAATCGTCACATAACAGGTCTCCTACTTTTTCTAGTGCACAAAGGGCTTCAGAGATAATCAACTAAGGGTTTTCCTCTATGTAAGAAAGGCCTTTTCCACTCAAGGCTGTGGTACTCTTTTCTTTGTGTCTCAGAAGAGGCATGCAAGCAAATCTTTCTTTGTGCTAACCCAAGAAATATGGAACTTTTTTTCCTCGTCCAGATAAAAACTTTTATGCACCAAGAAATAAACTAAGGTTGATCCTTCCACCCACTTGATAATTTATGGGCAATGCATTAGAACCCCCATCATGTGCTTCAAAAGAACTCTTGCCATTCATTCAAAGAAAAGAAAAACCTAAAGACTTGCTGGGGGTGTACCTTAGAACCCTCTGGAGTTCAAAAGGAACCAGCATGAGTACTAAAGAAGGGCAAACCTTGATGTTTGCCTTTGCCTTGTTACAAAGAACTGGTTGGCTGGTAAAATGTGAAAGCAATTTCAAAAAGAGGGCAGGCCACACTGGCTCACCGGCAAGAACACTTGCCTGCCATGCCAGAGGACCCGGGTTCGATTCCCGGTGCCTGCCCATGTAAAAAAAAAAGAAAAGAAATAGGAGTCCTCTATTTTTCTCTCCCAAGGCTGTAGGGAGAAGTCTCAATGCAGCAGAGAGTGAGCTTGTCCTCCAATATCACACATCTGCAGAAAAGTGTACAAATTTCAGGTCAGCTGGACAGAGTCCAGCATACCACCAGCCCCTCACAGGCCTCGTGCTGCCTCTCCTCAAGGTAACCGCACGCTTCCTCCACGAAAGCCTGTCCGCTGGCTGGTTTGCAGCCTCTGTAGATAAGACTGGGTCTGCTCCTGGGTTTGACCTTCCAGGGGTTGCAGCTGAGATTCTAAGGTGTTCTCTAAGGACCCTGCACCTTGGTGAGCCCAGAACTCCAGTTTTTGTCTCCCCAGCAACCAAAATCTCCACTCTGCTTCCCAGCTGCTTTTTGTCTGGCCTTAGATTTTTGCTTCCCTCTTGACCATCACGGCGTTCCTCATGGGAAAACCAGCACTGGGAGTCCGGCTCACTTTTCTGTGCCTGCCTTGGCCGCCCTTGAACTCTGATCTTTTTACCTTTCCAGTCCCACAAGGTTGCCGAAAGCTCTGCAGTCTTCTCTTCCTCTTTGCAGACCACCCCCAGCATCCCAGCCCCACCCCAAGAATCAGAAAATGCCCCACAGGGAAATGCAAGTGCAGAAAACCAAGAGCATTTCACCCCAGGATGCGGACCCTCACGGCCAGGCTGCCTTGGTAGGAAGCTGAGGGCAACCCCAAAGGTGAGGCAGTGGGAAAAGTTTTCCCTTTTACCTAGTTGCTGTGTTTACCAAAAAATTTCAAAACTGTTAACACCAAGTACGGTAGACCTCAGGAAGAAAAACGCTGCCACGGGACAGATTTGACATGAAAACGCAATCAAGATATAACAAGAATCACTGAATCTAGCTTTCTTTATCAAAGAAGCAATGAGAAAGCTTTAGAACATAAGAAGCATTTAAAAATAGTGTGTTGCTATTAATATGCCATTCTACTAACTGTGAAAATAAATGTATTAACCATTCCTTCTGTATGCATTTTCTATAAATACTCTTGGCAGGCAGCATGATATAAAAACTGTTGGCAGAACAGAGGTAAAATCCATTTAGTTATTATGAAATCTATTTACATAGACTATCAATCATGGGTTTTGTGTGACCAAGGCTGTAACCACTCTGGAAACAAAAGGAATCCGGCATTTTCTTCCTAATCTTTTGAGCAATTTGAGCTTGAAAAAGTGGATTTATTTTTTACAATGGACATAGATCCCTTCTCAAAGAAATGTTTAAATTTTTGACAGAACTATTTGAAATAAAAAGTAAATGTTTTATTTTTCTGTTGTCTTTTTATTTCTTTTTCTGAATTGATGCAAATGTTCTAAGAAATGATCATGATGATGAATATGCAACTATGTGATGATATTGTGAAATACTGATTATATATGTAGAACAGAATGACCATATGTTAAGAATGTTTGTGTTCCCTTCTTGTAATATTTTTTTTAATTAATAAAAAAAAAGTAGATGTTACCCTCCCCGCCCACCCCAAGCTCCACATGTGGCCACTGAGGTTTTAGAATGACTTACCACCCGCTGTTCTAGGACATGCAAACAAGCACACAAAAGCTAGATATCTTTGTGTACACACACACACACACCACACATTTAGGCACAAGAGGAATCATACTTGCACTGAACAAATATATTGTAAACACCTTTTCAGAATGGTGTTTAATAATCTCATTACTTTTAACAGCTGACAGGTGGGCCAATAATTTATTTAAGTATGCTCCTACTAATGGAAGTTTTCTTTTACTAAAAGTACCTTAATGAAAAAAATTTTAAAAATACATGTGTATGGATTCCAGCCAATCCTAAAGAATACCTACGGTATACTGGAGCCCTTTAAGAGGGAACTATTTTGGAAAAAGCTTTAGAGCTCACACAGCCAGAGATCTTTGGAGATGAAGAAGGAATACACCCTTGGGGTAGCTTCATGAAACAAGAAGCTGGGAGAGAGCTAGCAGACATTGCCATGTGCCCTTCCAGCTGAGAGAGAAACCCTGAACTTCATCAGCCTTTCTTGAATGAAGGTAGCCTCTTGTTCGTGCCTTAATTTGGACATTTTCAAGGCCTTAGAACTGTAAACTTGCTACTTAATAAATCCCCCCTTTTAAAAGCTGTTCTATTTCTGGTATATTGCATTCTGGCAGTTTGCAAACTAGAACAGTTTCCTTTGAGTCACCAACTTGGGGCACTGGGCAACTGAAGACAGCTGCCAACTTTGTGGAAGTCAAGATGGAGGAGATGATTACCCCCAGATTTAGCTATTTTGTTTTAGTATAACAATAATTTTTTAAAGTTTATGCTGAAAATTTCAAACATATATAGAGAATAGTACAATGAAGTCAGCTCCAACAATTATCAGTTTATGTCCCATCTTGTTCCATCTATTCCCCAATGGACTCCACTGCCCACCCCCAGATCATTTTATAGAAAATACCAGACATTATATAATTTAAACTGTAACTATTTCAGTTTATATTTCTAAAATTAAAAAAAAGTTTAAAAATAACCTTGAAGCCTGGCCCTGGCACTGTGGGATCAACAATGCCATCCTGACCAAAAGGGGGGAAAGAAATGTAACAAATAAGGTATCAGTAGCTGAGAGAGTTCAAATAGAGTCAAGAGGCTACTCCAGAGGTCACATTTATGCAAGTTTCAGTTAGACATTGCTTCCTATCATAGCTTGCCAACCCCCAACCAAACCTGCCAATCCTAAAAAAACACCTAGGGCATTATACAAGATTCTACAAAGGTTCCATGCACTAGGGTAACTTTCCAAAACCTACAATCTCTAGATGGGTCCCTGGACCAGATAAGTCCTGAAATGCAGAGGTACCTCTCCAGAACATCAACTAATTCTACACCCACCATCCCATATGATTGACAGTTCCTCCCAACATGAAAATGGGCATAGTCCAAATACCGCTAAATAGTGGGAGAAAGATAAAAGGAGGAGGGGTTATACAGAGAAGATAGATTTAACAATTGAGTATGACTGTTGAATCATTATACTGATATTTATTTTTGTCTCCAGTATCTTGGAGCACTAGGAGGAAAAACCTGAAATTGTGGAATTGCAATCCATGCCAAACTCTGGAATCTATTCTATAACTAATTGTTACAATATATTTTGAAATTTATTGCTTTTATGAATATATGTTTTATTTTCACAGTAAAAATGTTTAAAATAAAAAAAAAAAAGAATACCTACGGTAATATATATGATTCCACGTGGTTCCATGCACTAGGATAACTTTCCAGAAACCTACAACCTCCAGATGGGTCCCTGGGCCAGATTAGTCCTGAAACCCAGAGGGCCCAGCCTCTCCAGAACATCAGCTAGTTCCATCTCCTTACCCCATATTATTGACAGACCCTTCCAACATGAAAAAGAATGGCCATTGCCCAAATACTCCTAAAAAGTGGGAGAAAGATCAAAGATGATGGTGGAGTTTTAAAGAGAAGGTAGGGTTTAACAAACGAATATGAATGCTGAATCATTAAATCGATATCTCCTTTAGACTCCAGTATCTTAGAGCAGCTGGAAGTAAAAACCTAAAATTGTGGAATTGTAATCCATGTCAAACTCTGAAATATGTTCTACAACTAATTGTGGTGCTGTGCTTTGAAATTTATTGCTTTTTTGTATATATGTATGTTATTTTTCACAAAAAAAGAAAAAAAGTCAATTGTGGTGATAAAAAAAAATATTTAAGCCTTCTAGCCTCCTATATTCTGGACCAGCTAGAAGGAAAAATCTGAGATGACAGTATGGTAGCCCATGACAAACTCTGGGATCTGTTCTGTAACTACTAGTTGAGGAATGCTTTGAAAACAATTGCTTTTTTATTTCTTTGCTTTGTATATATGTTATACTATACAATAAAAAAGTTTAGAGTGGGCCACGGTGGCTCAGCAGGCAGAGTTCTCGCCTGCCATGCCAGAGACCCAGGATCGATTCCTGGTGCCTGCCCATGGAAAAATAAAAATAAAAAAGTTTTTAAAAAAAACAAAAAATATATATATACATATATGGACAGATAAGGTAGATAGCAAGATGAAAGAATATTATATATGATGTGGAAAGACTACTCATAAAGAAATAAATTAGGGAATATTCAACAACATGTAAATCACAGATATCTCTGAAAAGCCGAATTTGGGTAATTTTTACTTCTTTATAGTTTTTCAATTTTCTGAATACTTTTCAATAGTTTTTTGTCAGTGTATATATTTTATAATAAAAATGACAGAGCCATTTCCAATTTGAAAAAATATGAAGTTATAATTCTGTGTAAAGAGTTCATCTTTCAAGAGTAACTGAGTGTATGTACTAGCAAGGAAGGCTCCGGATGGGAAGGACAAGTTAAAAGGCATAAAACCGAAAAGACCTTCCTTCCCACTGACTATGACACTACACTAAGCTAGAAGGACACACTGCTCAAAGGCAGACAAAAGGTTAAAACTATAGACAACTTTAGGGTGTGCAGGCGGTTCAGCAGAATGCTCGCCTGCCACGTGGGAGACTAGGGTTCAGTTCCCGGTGGCTCAGCAGAATGCTCGCCTGCCACGTGGGAGACTAGGGTTCAATTCCCAGTGGCTCAGCAGAATGCTCGCCTGCCACGTGGGAGACTAGGGTTCAATTCCCGGCCAATGCTCTCCCCGCACCCCTCCCCCCCAAACATATACAGAGAGAGAGAGAGAGAGAGAGAGAGGGAGGAGAGACAGAGAAATCACAAAAACACTCAACATTGGCCACCACGCCTATTATGCTTGGGTTCTCACCTCCACCAAGGAACGTTCCTGTCCTTCTCTTTCAGCCTCGGACTTGCCCTCACCACCCTGACTCCCAGCTGCCTCACACTTGGCTGAGAACACAGGACCAACCAGGCAGCTATTCCCGCATCTTCCTTGTCATCTCCCCACCCCCACTTTCCCAAACTCTCAACCTCCCCTCCTACTGCAGTGGAGGAGGTGACCCAGTCCTTCCCAGGACCAGCCTCTCCAGCCCACCACGTGGACGCTCAAGGGCTTCAGCCCCACCTCTTCTGCAGCATCAGTTCCTCCCTCTGCATTGGAACATTTGCATCACCAAACAAATATGCATCAGTACTTCTTATCGTAATTAAAATAAAAAAGTGTGCAATTTCTTGATGTACCCTGTATTTCAGTAAAAGGTTTACATTAAACAATACTTTCCCTTGAGACACTTTCCTGCTTCCTCCCACTCTACATGCCTGCTCTTAATCACATACAAAATGAAAACTTTAGGATGGTCTATAGTCTGTGTCCAAGTCCTCACCTCACATTCCCTTCCCAGCCGACCCCAATCGGGATTCAATCCCCATCACTTCTCTAAGACCTTATTTTTTTAATTTTCTGCTACCAAATCCAGTGCTCACTCGACTGTTCCCATTCTGCTTGGCCTCGCTACAACATTCACACCCTCCCTAAAACCCTTCCTGCTCTGGATTTCATCACACATTTTCCTGGTTTTCTTGTTCTCTTTGGCAATTCCTCCATGATCTCATTTGCTAGGCCATCATCTGAGGACTGATCTCTGAAGGCCAAATTGTCCCAGCTCCCTCTGGGTATCTCCTTTTTTTAGCTATATACACACCTGGGCGCATTCCAGCTTTGAGGACTTTGCAATAGCTGTCTCCTCTGCCTGGAATGCTTTTCACCAACATTTTCCAATATTCACCCACTTCTTATTCAGCTTTTCCTCATCATCTTCCTCCTAAATGCTACTCTCTCGGCAAGCCTTTTCTGGTGACCTTCTCGCATGTCATTTTCCTTCAATAGTCTGCAAAGCACTGGTCACCAGTCAAGTAATTTATATACATGTGCATTGTCTGTCCCCCTACTGGAATGCAGTTCCACAAGAAGGCCATCTCACCCGGCAGATGGCGGAGCATCCGCGGCACTTAAAACTGTGCCTGGAGCAGAAGGCTATCCACCAACGCCACTGGAAGGAATGTATCTACGGTCTTCTCCTGCCTTAGGAGGGTCATTTGTTAGTTAACAAAAAACCCTTTTAAGAAGCATTTCTCATAAATAAAAAAAAAAAATGTATTACCATTAAAAATAATGGTACACAACTGCTTCCATGGTTAAGAAACTAAGTAGACATACAATATCAATGTTTATAACTGAACTTGAAATGGAAAGAAAAAATATATATTGTGGGGCAGAAAAGCAAATTTTATATGACTTTATCGAGTACGAGAAACTAGAAAACCAGAATATTCCCAGGGAACTTGAACTCATACGAGCTATAAAACAGCAAAGGAGCATGGGGCTCAGCTACTCCCAAGGTGTACAAGACCAAAATCAGAATCAGTCCTTATAAATGCAAAGAATATCTGATAAGCCAAAGAAGACATTAAAAGAAATTCTTTGAAAAGTCCAATTCTTATAACCCGAGGTGGATATTTTGATGTATGCCTCTACTTTATAGTTTCTGAAAAGTTTTTCTCTCCATGGCCCTGGGTCATTCCCACGACAACACTCGGGGGTCAGTTCAATATCACCACGCCCTTTGTACAAGAGGAGTCGAGTTTGCAGTGGTAGAAAGTCAGGCTCAGGCTGACATGGCGAAGTCAGGGGTGGGGCAGGTCCGAGACTAGACCTGCTTATCCAGTGCTTCCAACCTGCATTCGTTAAAAGGAGAGGACCAGAGGGGTTCCTCCTGTAATGGGCCTGTAGTCAGTTCTATGTAATACCTAGTACCTTAACATGACCTTCGAGTAGCCTACAACTCATCAAACTTCCTCCTCCTTCACTTGTTGAAACCTCTGCCTCGACTTGGATCACAGAGCCCCAGACTCTGGTGGCCTGAATTCAGACTCTTTGGCTACCAACTACTTGCTACAGGACCTATGGCAAGTCACTTTACTTCTCTAAGCCTTCATTCCGTCATCTCTAAGATGAGAACAATAACAATAATTGGCAGAAATCTCAGGTAGAACTATGAAATCAATGAAAAAAATGCTGTGAAATGCTTCACATAAGAAACACTCAATTGTTGTGGTAGCTGTGGTTATTATTATTATTATTATTATTATTATTATTATTATTATTAATGTACCCTCATAATTCATACTCATTCTACGGTTTAAAAGAATAAGTGCAGCCAAATGAAAGAAGCATCTTGGTTCTTCACTGCTATTGTGGAAGAGACTACACTTAAGATTCAAATCATAAAGACTTTAAATTCTCCACTCAAAGTAAGCATTTGTGCAGTTTAAAAAAAAAAAACCTTAAAGCCTATGGTACCTATAGAATAATAGCTGAACATAGCTTCTGTCACCTCAATTCAGGCAAAATAATCATTTCTTGTCTTGTATCATTTGGAGAGCTCCAAATATGACACTAGGCAATACTTTCAATTTCATGTCAAACAACCATGCAAAATTGTCCTTGCTAATGAAATTCTCTTTTTTATCATGTTCATTTGTAAAGCATATTTTAATCTCATAATTTCATCCAAAATTATGACATAACAACAAAGAATTTGAAATATTTCATTCCAACCAATTAAAGAGTCAGTTCAGTCCAATAGCATGATTTGCTGCTTGGTGGAAACCATAGGACATGGTGCCAGAGGCCCGGGTTCAAGCCCCAGACTTGTTTCCTAAACGCTTGACCTTGGACAATTAAACTTTGTGAGCTTCCATTTTTTCATGTGCAAAAGGACAATAATAACATCTTTCTTGCAGAGTTGTTGCATGCATTAAATAAAAATAGAGAACAATGATAATATAATGTCAATAGCTAATTTTTAGCTAGGCCCACAATACTAAGAATTTTACAGGCATTTAATTTAATTCAACTCATTTAATCCTCAGAATGACCCTCGTGACAAGTGCTGAGAAGAATGTGTTGAAATTGGAACTGTGATATATTGTTGGTGTGAATGTAAAGTGGTGCAACCACTTTGGAAAACAGCCTGGCAGTTCCTCAAAAGGTGAAGCACAGAATTACCATGTTACCCAACAATTCTACTTCTAGGGAAACAAATAGAAATGAAAACATATATCCATATGAAACGTTTACACAAACATTCATAACAGCATTATTCATAATAACCAAAAAGTGGAAACAGCCCAAATGTCCACCAACTGATGAATGGATAAATAAATTATGGTTTATCCATATAATGGAATATTATTCAGCGGGAGACCCGGGTTCGATTCCCAAAGCCTGAACATGCCAATATATATATATTATTCAGCAATAAAAAGGAACAAAATGGGCGGGCCATGGTGGCTCAGCAGGCAGAGTTCTCACCTGTCATGCTGGAGACCTGGGTTTGATTCCCAGTGTCTGCCTATGTGGAAAAAAAAAGAGGAACAAAATACTAATACATGCTGCAACCTGATTGAACCTTGAAAACATGCTAACTGAAAGAAGCCAGTCACAGAAGACCACATATTGTATGATTCCATTATATGTACTAGGCAGAATGGATGATATAGAGACAGAGTGGATTAGTAATCGCCTAGAGCTGGGGAAGGAATGGGGCGTGGGGGGGGTGGGGGTGACTGTTCACTTTAGATGAGTGAATTGTATAGTCAGTGGGATTTCGGTTATATTAGGAAGAATGGCATGCTTGCTGCTAGACAAATTTGAAGGCACTTCTCTGGAAAACAGCTTGAGAAGGGTCCAGAGGCAGGAGCAATAGAAGGCATACACAGGGACTAGTAACCACAAGAGAGAGAAAAGCCTCTAATGGCAATTAGTTGGGCCCGTAAAAGACTTCAAGTGAAAGTTCAGGAATTTAAACTCCACTTCAGGTGGCCTACAGTCCCCAAAGTTCATGAACTGGAATTACCAGAACCACCTAGTTAACAAGGTAAAAACACATTTTCCAGGAATTTTGATTAAGTCATTTGGAGGGGAAGTGGAGGTCAAGAAACTTTGCTTCTAAACCTTCCCAGAAGAATCTGACACCTGGCCAGATCTGGTTAACTACTGCACAAGGAAGAAAACTATTTTCTCATGGCAGTGACACTTTGGAAAATCGTTCTAGAAGTGATACAAGGGTTTGATTATAACAAAGCCAAGACCGACCTTTAGTAAACACTGGGGAAAGATAAGAGCTCTGAATTCTTACTCCAACCAGTTAAGTGACATCAATAACTATTCTTACACAAACATTTACGGCTCAAAGTCACCATCTTAAAGAAAAAAAAAAGTTGCCGCTAAACAAAAACGTCAGCAAAGAATCCTTGTACCTTTCTTCAAAATATACAACTTACCAACTTTCCTAAAATATACGTCTAAACATTCTGAAAAACCTGGGGGGGGGGCGGGTAATTTTGGAGGGCTTCCTTGACAACCAGACAATTCCCTTGGGCATTTCCTTTTCCAACCTCCCTTCACCACAGAATAACACTTATCGGGAATAGCTGAAATGAGTTTTGTGTTTAAATACAGATTTATGAGAAACAGTTGAAGACTGAAGGATGGCTGCAGATGACTCCACGAATAGCACAGAGCATACACCCTTGCTTTACAGTTATGGCTAATGGACTAATGGAGATCGGACCACACTGAACAGCAGCATTCCGTGGCAAGACAGCGGGTGGAGTTCAGTTACAACCTGTGGCCCAGGTACACCTGTACACCACACGCTACCTGGCCTGCATATCAGAAGCCCTTTTGTGGAGTTAGCAGTTGCAGGAACTGCGTAGGAGACTTTCAGGTCTCAGGTAGGCCTTCTGGGGCCCTGTAAGCTTTCCTCACAGGCGGTTCTGGGTGGTGATGGTGACTGAACACACACAAACCCAAGTTATTAGCATAAATGCTGGATAATACAAACAGGCATAAGCTTAAATGGTAACCTTGATAAATGTAAGTGCTTTAAATGTTTTAACTGAGGGGAAAAAGTCCTTAACTATTACATTGATTCAAGGAAAATTATTATGGAGCATAATTTTCCTATAATTTAAACCTATGTATATAATAGAAAAGAAAACAGGTAGGAAACTACCTGTTCATTCTACCTCCTGAAAAATCAGAAGTCTTTTGTTCAAATAGACTAAAATCTGACACTGATCCAGAGCTAAGAAGCAAATCGATATTGAGTTGAAATAATTTCCTTTCTACCCAATTCACTCTCCCTGTGAACAGGCAATGTGGGCCTCATCGAGTGTTTATTTTCAGATTCTCATCCCTCTCGCCCAATCTATTGTTTGCTAAGTTAAAAGTGAAATGCAGACAAAGCGGTCAAAAAAAAAAAAGCATTTCACCCACAGGATGGTGAGCCAAACAGATGAAATACTGAATGTTAATGAGGCAGCTATCACCCTCATAAAAACGCTATTTTAATTAGTTGATAAGTAAGACTTGGAATCTACCAAATCTCAACCTCTTCCATCTCAATAAAACTACCAGCATTCACTGATCTAGTCAGTAGAGCTGTCTTCCACCAGCCAGGACAATTCTTAAAGTATTTTCTCACTATGGAGTAGTAGGAAGATATTATTCTTAAAAGCAATAAAATTACTTTATCTTGACAAATGGAATAATACCATTCTTTAAGACAGAGCAGAATAAGGTCATTTACCAAATAGTACAAAGGTATACAGAGTACATTAATTAAAGTTATGATACCACGGGATAAGTATTAGATCAGAAAGGTGTTTTATACAGAAAAATCTTATTTTCAATTAAGACATTTTAATGCACTTTCATTATTTAAAAAACCATTTCAGAATAAATATATCTTAACTATAGGCCAGGGTTCTCTCTTAACTGATGCTATTTCACTAGAAGATACATAGAATTCAACATACAACCGATAGAATTTAAAAATACGTGATTAGCATTTTTCTTCCACACAAGAAACAAAACAGCAGCATCAGGTTCCTGTCTAGCAACCCCAGCCACCTCTACTCTTTGCAAATGCTCAACTGGACCATTTCATTCTGCTGTACTTAAAACATGTTGGAGTCATCTGCAAAGCGAGCAAAGGATAAGAGACCACAAAATTAAGATCATTTAACAGATGCAGCTCTCTATTTTAAAAATCAGCATAATCATAGTCTATCTGATTAAAAATATATATGTATAAATTCAATGATATTGGCCAAACAGCCAATGGGATAGCAATGACTGCTCTACTGCTATTTGTGGAGGGCCGGCTGCGCCACGCATTGTGAGATGAACTTCAAGTGCTCAGCCTCAATGAGTCCTCACAACCAAGAATGAACACTTGTTCAAGTACAGAGAGCTGATTAGTGGGACTTAAACCCAGCTCCATTCTACTGCAGAACGTGATTTTTCTTTTCTCCTTTTCTACTGTAACAGCTTTTATCCTAGGCCAAAACCCAAGAATGCTTTGATCTGCTTCTGCTTCCTTGACTTCTCACCACATGATGCAATCACCAGGCTAGACTTAGTCTCAAGAGAATCAGAAGGAGTTGTAATTTACAAAACCCACAAGCAGATTTAATTGAGCAAATAACTCAATAGCCAGAGAGCTGGAGTAACTAGAAAGCCATAGTGAAAAGTACCATTGTCGGAACTCAAATAATTTTAAAAACCCACAATCATATTTATTAAGTGCCTATTCTGTGATTAGCATGGTTTTAGGGACTGAAGAAGAGATTGAATGGAAGACTTTATGCAAATATTCAGCAGATAGGGAAAATATAAATAACATTTCTTCACCGTTATTCAAAAAAATAGCTCCCTGGAGGACAGAACAGCATATAGCAGCCCAAACATTAACTGAATCCATTCATATCACAACAATATGTCTCCTTATGTGTGCACATTGCTCTGAGTGGAACTGCTGGGTTTACAGTACACATATCTTTGACTTTCTACATAATGCCAAACATTGCCAACTTTAATTTATGAGCATGCAGTAGTATGACATTGCGGTTGTAACATTCTGATTATAAACAGGGTTGAACACTTCTTTATATGTTTATTAGTTGGATTTCCCCTTTTCTAAAGTGCCCAAAGAAGTTTTTTGCCCCATACTTTAGTAGTGCATGTATTGTCTTGTGTAGGAAACCTTTCTCTATACCGAGGTCAGGAATATATTCTCCTATATTAACTTATAAAAGCTTTACTATTATGTCATTCACAGCTAAGTTTTTAATCCACCTGAAATTGATTTTGTGTATGGCATGAGGCAGGGGGCCAATTTAATTTTTCTATATGAGTGGCCAATTACTCCAGCGACATTTAATAGAAAGTCTCTCCCTTCTTCTCTGATCAGCCATGCCTCCTGTGTCATAAATCAGGTGTCTGAATATGTGTGAGGCTGTTGCTGGATGCATTATTGTGTTCCATTGATCTAATAGTCAACCCCAGTGCCAATATCACACTCTTAATTATTATAGCTCTAGAATACTTCTTGATCTCTAATAGCAGAAGTTGTTCCAACTTCCTTTTCATTTTCAGGAGTGTCTTGCCTATTCTTGGGTCTTGGTAAAAGCTTTGTAATCAGCTTGTCCAATCTAATTTTTAAAAATTTGCTGGGTCAAATTAAATCTATAAATCAGCTTCCAGAGAACTGACACCTTTACGATACTGAATCTTCCAATCCTTGATCAGGATCTCGCCCCATTTATTTAGGTCTTATTTCAAGTCACCCAGTAAAATTTTAGAAGTTATATTCCGTGAAGGTCATACACAGGTTTTATTTGACTTAATATATATATGCTGTAGTTTATAACTGTTAAAAACCATTAATCTGAAAAAGACATATGCTTAAGATGCATTAAAGGATATAAATGTTTTGGTGAGATGACTACAGGTTGGAATAAGTTGATATAAATATGAACACAAACTTTTTTAATTAAAAATTTTAAAGGAAACAAAGTCTATCAGAGCATATTTACTACTATATAATTCAGTCTTAATTCTAGAATTATTGTTTTGTAGTTATGTACTATCTAACGCCATTTGGTTTAAGGTGTTTGAGAAAATTTGCAACAAAATATCTATTGATTCTCAGAAAGATAGGCAATAAAGACTGAGATGGTATAATCCAGGAATGCCTAGAGTATATAATGATAATGACTAAATGTACAAAATTTAAAATGTTTTTGCATGAGGAAGAACAAAGGAATGTCAATAATGCAGGGTGTTGAAAACAGATGGTAATTAATATTTTAAAATTTTAACTTATGTGTGAGACTAAAGCAAAAAATGTTTATTTGGTACAAAATATAAATTTTGACGAGTGCAGTTCCTAATATAACTTATGTGGACAGTTTAATTGAACATCATAAGTACATGGAACCTTGAGTAGGGCATAAGATTTTGTAGATTTGTCCAAAGTGATGCCCCGATAAATCCCAGAGTGATTTGAACAGTGAATAAAAAAGTATTTGCAAAGTCCCCTTGCGGGAATGGTGAGAAAAGGGGAAAATTCAACTTCCCCAAGTGGAGAATTCTTGATATTCTCACAAGCACTGGGAACAACCAAAGCAATAGGCTGAGCCCCCAATCCTGGGGTTTGTTCATATGAAACTTATCCCCCTAAAGGACAGGCTAAGCCTACTTAAAATCAGGCCTAAGAGTCACCCTAAGAGAACCTCTTTTGTTGCTCAGATGTGGCCTCTCTCTCCAGCCAACACAACAAGCAAACTCACTGCCCTCTCCCTCTTTACATGGGACATGACTCCCAGGGGTGTGGACCTTCCTGACAACGTGGAACAGAAATCCTAGAATGAGCTGAGACTCAGCATCAAGGGATTGAGAAAACCTTCTTGACCAAAAGGGGGAAGAGAGAAATGACACAAAATCAAGTGTCAATGGCTGAGAGATTCCAAACTGAGTTGAGAAGTTATTCTGGAGGTTATTCTTAGTCATTACATAGATATCACCTTGTTAGTTAAGATGTAATGGAGAGGCTGGAGGGAACTGCCTGAAAATGTACAGCTGTGTTCCAGTAGTCATGTTTCTTGAAGATGATTTTATAATGATGTAGCTTTCAAAATGTGACTGTGTGATTGTGAAAACCTTGTGTCTGATGCTCCTTTTATCTACCTTATCAACAGATGAGTAAAACATACGGAATAAAAATAAAAAATAGGAGGAGCAAATGTTAAAATAAATTTAGTAGGTTGAAATGCTAGTGATCAATGAAAGGGAGGGGTAAGGGGAATGGTATGTATAAATTTTTTTCTGTTTTCTTTTTATTTCTTTTTCTGAGTTGATGCAAATGTTCTAAGAATTGATCATCTTGATGACTATACAACTATGTGATGAATTGTGAATTATTGATTATATATGCAGAATGGAATGATCATACATTAAGAATGTTTGTGTTTGTTGTCATATTTTTAAAAAATTTATAAAAAAATTTTTTTTAATCTATTGATTCTATGTCCTAACATTTATCAAATTATGAAATACTTAAATTCCAGAATAACATTCAGTGCCTTGATGTCAAGAAGATAAATAAATGATGGCCAGGAGACTGACACCTCATTAAAATACCCACCACAAAGAATCACCCCAGAGAACCTCTTTTGTTGCTCAGATGTGGCCTCTCTCTTGGCAGGTGAACACACTGCCCTCCCCCTCTATGTGGGACATGACTCCATGGGTGTAAATCTCCCTGGCAACTGGGTCATGATTCCCAGGGATTCGCTCGGACCCAGCGAATCACAGGATTGAGAAAGCCTTCTTGACCAAAATGGGGAAGAAAGAAATGAGACAAAATAAAGTTTCAGTGGCTGAGAGATTTCAGAGTCAAGAAGTTATCCTGGAGGTTATTCTTATGCATTATATAGAAATCCTTTTTAAGTTTATGGTGTATTGGAGTGGCTGGAGAGAAGTGCCTGAAACTGCTGAACTGTATTCCAATCAATAGTCTTGATTCTTGAAGACCATGTGATTGTGAAAACTTTGTATCTGATGCTCTCTTTATCCATTAATGGACAGATGAGTTAAAAAAAAAAAAAAAAGGACAAAAAAATAAATAAATAATGGGGGCGGATATGGGGTAGAAAAAAATGGGTAGGTTGAAATACTAGTGGTCAATGAGAAGGAGAAGGGGTATGGGATATATGAGTTTTTTCCCTTTTTCTTTTAATTTCCTTTTCTGGAATGATGCAAATGTTCTTAAAATGATCATGGTGATGAATACACAACTATGTGATGATATTGTGAGCCACTGATTATATGCTTTGGATGGAATGTATTTGTGTGAAGATTTCTCAATAAAAATATTAAAAAAGAAAATACCACAGAACTCATGCCATGAGCTTCAAAAAAAAATTAACACTGAGACAACATGTTGAATGAAATAAACAGATACAAAAGGACAGATACTGTGTGATCTCACTGATATGAAATAATTAGAATAAGCAAATTCACAGAATCAGAAACTAGAATATAGTTTATCTGCGGCTGAGGTGGGGGTGGGGAATGGAGTGCTAATACTCAAATTGTACAGAGCTTCTATTTGGATGGATTGTAAAATTTTGGTAATGGATGGTGGTAATGGTGGCATAACATTGTGAATATGATTAACAGCATTGAATTATATATTTGAATATGGTTAAAAGGTGGGCACTTTAGGTTGTATATATGTTACTAGAATAAAAATTTAAAAACAAACATAGGCCTGTACAACAAACAGTGAACCCTATTGCAAACAGAACAAGTATAAAAATGTTCTTTCATGAATTGGAACAAATGTACCACACTAATGCAAGGTGTTACTAATAGGGTGGTGTGCCGGTTTGAAAGGATTTATGTGCCCTAGAAAAGCCACATTTTAGTCCTCATCAGTCTTGTGGGAGGAATGGTTTATTCTAATCCCCATTCAGCACTATAGGTTGGAAACTTGATTACGTTATCTCCATGGAGATGTGACTTAGTCAACTGTGGGTATTAAACTTGATTAGATGAAGATGTATCTCCACCCATTTTAAGCGGGTCTTGATTAGTTTAATGGAATCCTAGAAAAGAAGAAGTATTTTGGAGAAAGCTTCAGAACGCTGCAGAACCATGAAGAGTCCACCAGTCAGCAACTTTTGGAGATGAAGGAGGAAAACACCTCCCAGGGAGCTTCATGAAACAAGAAGCCAGAAGAGAAAGCTAGCAGACTTTGCCATGTGCTTTTCCAGCTGAGAGAGAAACCCTGAACGTCGTCAGACTTTTTGAACCTAGATATCTTTCCCTGGATGCCTTAGATTGGCCATTTCTATAGAGTTGTTTTAACAGGGACATTTTCTCAGCCTTAGAACTGTAAACTAGCAACTTATTAAATTCCCCTTTTTAAAAGGCATTCTGTTTCTGGGGTATCGCATTCTGGCAGCTAGCAAACTAGAACAAGTGGTATATAGGAACTCTATATTTTATACATGATTTCTCTGTAAACCTACAATTTCTCTAATTAAAAAAATGAAAGAAGAAAAATTACCCACCAGAGCCTAGAATTCAGAACCCAGACACCTTGCTGCTAGCCTCAGCTTTCTCACCACTCTTGAATACTCCTTTTCCTCAGTCGTAAAATTATAACACTGTCCTCTTGATGACACACATTAAGGATTACATGTAAACAGGTGCCTTGGATAAGACACTTTAAACATCAGATACAGCAACACTTAATCAAAAGCACTGTAGTTATTCTACTATGAGTTTACCTGTAATCATAAAGTGTGGCAAGACTGACAATAATCTCCAATAAAATGGCCTCAAAATCTTCAAAAGTTTGTAAACTATTGATTATATATGTAGAATGGAATGATGATAAGTTAAGATGTTTGTGTTTGTTCATTCCTGTATTTTTAAAAAAAAATTTAAAAATCTTCAAAAGTGCAAAGACACTGCTAAGATTTGCATGCAAAATCTTTCTGATGCCCATGAGGGGTGGGCATCAGAAATCACTGGGAATGAATTCTTAATCAAATTATATTCATTCATTTATTCCTCCAAGCATGTTAGAATCCAGTAAGTAAAACGTACTCTTCTGTACCGCATTCTAGATGAGGAAACTGACAACTATCCCAATTTTCTGGGAATTTATAATCTGGTTAGCCATAAACAACTAGAATAGGACACACAGCAAGTGCTCAACAAATGCTACTATTATGAGGATACAGTGCAAAACTCCTGCAGGAGACCGATGCAGGCCCTGAAAATACAAAGTAAAAGGTCAGCTGCTTTACCGTCTAAAAGCAAGAATAATAATAATCTGTTGGTGACTACGCATCAGACCATACAAATGGGGGAAAATGACATCCTTTGGCTTTATTGCTGGTCTATGCAGCTGGGCTGGTTGGGAATCTTAAACCCATGGGGAATAGGAATCACCCAAAATACTATAATATCACCAATCTGGGGTCTCCTATTCCCATGGGAACCTTATGTATAACTATGTGGACCCTTCCTATGCCTAAACTAATGATTGATGTCACAGTAGAGGCCTCTCAAAATTTGCAAGGGGAAAATATCTGGTATTTAAAACTTTCCCATAATGTTCCTATGCCTAGTACCTTGCTGCCAACCAGTGGAACTTTAGTATTTTGTTAGACCCCTTATGAACTTTTAGAGATGACCTCCCTGGGAGGTGTTTTCCTCCTTCATCTCCTTAAGCCCCCTACAAACATTTCTTTTTTCACCCACAGTGCCCTAGCAAACACCTCCCTACAGTTAGCTTCAGTGCTAACTCGTTCCCACAAACAGATCCAATGCTGTTGGGCTTGCATGGACTTGCCATCTTCAGGCGCTACCAGCCTTCCTTGGACTGTGACCCCTGCAAATTGGACTGAGTGAAATACCTGCTGGCCTGGCCTGGCAGAATTTAATGCATCGGAAAATCTGAGAATTTTCTCATTTACAGGATGTGGTACGTGGGGATAGCCCTATGTCCCCGCTCCCTCATTTAACTCTTTACCCCATACTCCTGGTAACTGGAAAATGCTTTAATTCCCTTTCTTGGACTTGGTGGCATCTCTTTGTGGGGTTATGTTGTACAAACCCCAACATAACTGTCGGGGGGACTCCTAGTGTTCTGTTGAACAATATAGATGCAATCAATGCCTGTCCTATGGTCAACATAGCCTGCTGTGGATTGTGGAGACCCAGGGCCTGAGATCAAGTGCCTACAAGTAGCTGCCTACTTAATTTCTGATTCAGTCAGAAATTAAAGCATCAAATTTCCTCAGGAGAGGGCGGTGGTGGAAGAATGCACAAACGGTTTTGTAAACAAGGCACTGAAACTCCCCTCTCTTGATCACTGTTGCTAACAAACCCTGTGTCAACACCTTTGTCGTAAACCCTTAAGCCCTTGCACTGCCCCCTGCCCCCTTTGTGGAGCATTATCTTCCATTTGCCATTGTGGAAGATCCTCTCCTGTTCCTAAGTGCTCATTAAAATACATGTCTAACAAAAACAACACAAAACAAAGAAACTCCTAGGACATTCAAAGATCACTTTCAAATAAGCTGGTCCACAAGGCCTCGAAGAGGAATGTACGATTTCAGCTCTCTCTAGTATAAGGGCGGGCAAACCACAGCCTACAGGTCAGATTCTGCCTGACACCTTTACGGTCTGTAAGCTAACAGTGCTTTCTATGCTTGAAAATGCTTTAAAAAAAAAAAAACTCAGAAGATTTTGTGACACAAAAATTACTTGAATTCAAATTGCAGCATCCATAATTAAAGTTTCATTGGAGTACAGCCATGCTGTCATTGTACAGGGGTTAAGATGAGTGGTTACGACAGAGACCATAAAGCCTACAAAGCAAAAACCATTTACTAACTGGCCCTTTACTGAAAAAGTTTGTTGACCCTGCTCCAGAAGGTTGGATGGGATTTCAAGGGCAGATCTGGGGAGGAGGAAGAGAGAATGGGAGGAACAAACATTCCAGATGAGAAAGGAAAAAAGTGAGAACATGGAGGGGAAAAAACTCAGAATATTTTAAAGACTGTAGGAAGACTACTTGGGTAGAAATAGAGGATCCAAAACAGGTTAAGAGTTACTGACCCATTTATTTCTAAGTATTGTTACTGGGCCATTTATATGATCGTGGTAAGTATAACAAGCATCCTCATACTGAGCCTACCAGGTTGGTACTATTTTTCTTCTCGTTATTAATTTAGAAGCCAGTTAAATGACTTGATACAAAAATAAGGCTTACAGAAGTTAGGTAACTTGCCCAAGGTCACAGCCAGTAGGCCAAGCTGAGATGGGAATCTACGTTCCTTTGACACCTGAGACAAAAAAAAAAAAAAAAAGTGAACTTGATTTTCTCAATTTCAAGTCTCTCCTACAAATATTTCTTACATCTTTCAAAAAGCTAAATTACAAAAATCAATGAATAAGTAGCAGACCAAGTTTTGGAAAATTCCACTAATAATGCTTAGATCAACTTTTTCAAAATGAATTATGTCATTTTTTTTAAGTTCATATGATTAATTGAATATATTAATTCAGTAACAGTCAACTCAATTATGTGGAAGTGGTTTTGAGATGAAGTGTCATCTTCAAAAGGGTAAGAGTGCTTTCGTGAGAGCTATCATAAGCACTAAAAAAAAATCAGTCAAATCCACATATTAAAAGCATTTATTAGTTTAAATTATAGAAACCAAAAGCTAATTCATTATGTCTTATTGCTACTTGGGGGCACCCCACCTCTATAAGACTAAACCTAAGGCAGCACGGTTCAATAGAAATATGCCATCATGCAAGCCACAAATGCAATTTTAGGTCATTTCAAATCTTCTAGCAGCCAGTTTTAAAAAAGAAGAAACAAGTGAAATTTACTAAATTTATATAACCCAATATATCCAACTTTATCACTTTAACATGTCATCAATATTTTTAAAATTGAGATATCTTTGTCCTTTTCTTCTACAGCACTAGCCATTTTTCAAGTGCTTAGTAGACACCTGGGGCTGGCTGTCAAAACTGCACAGGAGAGATCTAGGGGACAGTTCTTCTAGGGTCATTCCAACATTGGAGAGTCAGACCATGAAAGTGAAGGACCTAGGGAAAGAGGACATTGAGCCCCAACACTCTAATGTTTGAAATAAACGACAGCACAATTTAAAAATGAACTACAATAACAAGCATTTAGCAATCTATTTGTTTGGGGTTCATAAACTGTTGTGTAGTACTGATTTTTTAACAACTATTCTCTAGTCTCGTAATTATGATTTGGGATTATCCAGAACCTCCTTCCTCCCTCTCCATTTTCTCATGTGCCAATTCCCTAAATTATTTCAAAGTTAACCACAAAGAGCTAACCATAAGTGCTTTCCACCATCTGAGCAAATTTTTGATCTACACAGGTAAGAACAATGGGAAGCCACTGAAGAATTCTGGAAAGGGAATCAATATAATGTTTGCAGACTAATAATGAAATATCAATGTTGCAGAAAGGGTTGTAGGAAATAGATTGGAGAGTTCAGAATGTTCTAGACAAGTCTTGAACCTGGGTTATTACAGTGAGAAATAAAAAAAAACAGAAGCTAATATACTGTAGGAGATATTCAACTAAACAATATAAATGAATTAATATCAGATTTAGGGAGAGGGAGGAGTCAACAGTGCACACCAGAAAAATGGCTAAAATAATAATAATGTCCAAAAAAATTTTCCCTCCCACTCCTTACCCCTACCAAATCTACTGGAAAAATTCAAACTAGACCTTCTGCAAAGACTTGGTTGTAGCAAACATTTCCTTTTTTCTTAACTGACTGGCTCTTTCTAGAAGCCAAATCAAATGGCTACAATAAACTTAAATAGTAATAAATTTTGCTTGCAAAAAACACAAACTGCTATCCAGGGTGTGTGTCTACAGGCTCTGCAGGAAAGACTACTATTTTAGTCATAATAGGTTAAAGTACATCACCATTCAATTTTAAAACAAACTCTGACTAAACAACTGAAGCACTGCAATGAAAGGAAGTTTAGTTTATTATTTTTACCAAATTAAATTATACAGTTACCAATGTGTTTGCCAGTGCTTAAAATGTAGTTACTAGGGAAACCAAAATTACAGCTTAGTACTTCTCAACCCTTTGATCAATTCTGCTTGTTACTCTGAACCTATCACCATTAATCATGTTTTAAAAAGTAAAATTAATATACTGAAATTCGCTTAGTTCAGAGTTCATGATGACCCCACTGACATAATGGAAGAAACTACTGAAAATAGCACCATCAATGAGGTCACTGGGTGCCTACACACATTTTAAAACCTAGATACTAAAAACATACCAAGTTTGTAAAAATGTTTTATACATGCTCAGAAAAAAAAAAAAAAAAGAGACACCAAAATATCAGCAGGTATTATCTCTGGTGTATTTTAGATAACTTTTACTTTTTATGCTGCTTCTATATTTTCTGTTTTCTACAATGACGATGCATTGTGGTTAATACCAGAAGAAAAAAATAAATACAGGCCAGTGGACATTGAGAGAATGCCAGTCTATTTAGGATTATATTGGATGGATATGCTATCCTCTTTACCACCATAATCTCTAAGTAAAAAGCATTTCAGAACTCTTGAGGACAGGGATGATGTTTTATCTACAATACATGCTAGATTACATTCAAATGTACAATACACTAATATGTGGTAATGCATGCTAGCAAGCATTAGAAAAACTAATAGTGGCTTCACTGGAAAAACACATCAGTTTAACACCCTTTCAAAACAAATAACAGAGCACAGCAAAGAGTGGGTGCACAAGAATTAAATGATAAAGTCAGGTGTTAAAAATGTCTTGCTACAAAATAAAAAATGGAAACCTAGTGAAGATACTCTTTAAATACGACTTTGCCTCCAACCAATCCTAATTTTTATGTTTTCTCAATTTGTAAGCCACAAATACTGCGCATCGATGCGTAAGGATTGTTGATACCGCGGGTGGAGCACGTAGGAGAGTGCAGAAGCACAATAAAATATACCTTTCTGCCCTCAAAGAACTTACAACAAAGATGGAGTGGCAACAAGGGGACAGGTCAGAAAAAAGGTCACAAAACTGTCATGAGTGACTCTGTTTTTAATGAAGGTAGCTACAATCAAATTGAAAGGCGATTACTCTAGGCTTGACCATCAGCTGATGCGGCTGGGATTTCTATACTGGGTGTAGAAAATACAGAAACAACATAAAAAGTTAAAAATCACCCAAAATACAAATGCCGGAGATGTCTGCTGATATTTTGGTGTGCTTCATGTCTTTTTAGTGCGTGTGGATAAAGCATTTTTACAAAGTAAGTAAAAATGTAGATAAGCCCTCAGGAAGACTTGAACAGGTGAACGGAGCAGAATGAGGGAGTCATCACTCATTTAATCCCCATGCCAGGACCGAAGCCGCCCCCACCTTGTGCTTAAGAGCACGCGGACAGTGACAACCGCTTAAGCCAACTAATGCACCCAGCGAGGCCAAAGGCACGCACACAGTTCAGCCGGGCAGCGCCGGTGGGCCTAGAGGGCAGACACTGGCTACCCGGCTTCACTTGGTACAGTATCTAGCAGCTAGCTACAGTGTAGCAAGGAGGCAGGAAAGCTGGTGATCCGCTGGAAAACCGTCCACCACCTATCCGCATCCATGAAGGCCTGGGGCTCAGGGCCCGGTACTCAACCCCGTGCGCAGCGGAGCAGGAGCAAGGCCGCAGACCGCCACGACCCCCACTTCGTTCTCGTCCCCGCCCTGCGCATCCCAGCACACCCGGCTCGCTCGGACAGCCCCAAACGCGCCACTGCCCGTAACCCTAGAGCAGGCCTCGCGCGGCCGGCACTGCCCACTCGCATAACAAGGGTGCAGAGGGACTACGGACCGGTGGCTGGTGTGGGTGCGCGGATGCACAGAGACACAACGGGCGCCACGACCAGCTGACCTCGCCCCTGGGGGCCACCCGCCCGCGCTGCCTCTCCGCGGCCCTGGCGCCCCCGCGGCCCTCTCCTCCAGCGGCCCTCCCCCCGGTGGCCCTGCGCCCCAGTGGCCCTGTGCCCCGGCGGCCCCGTCCCTCTGCAGCCTTGCCCCCGGCGGCCCGGGCCGCGGCGTGTGCCCCGCGCGCCCGCCCAACCGCCCAACCGCGGAGAGCTAGCCCAGTGCCCAACCGCCGTCCCGGCCCAACCAACGCAGGCAGGGGAGAGCGGTGCACGCGGCCGGGGGAGCAGGCCGACCGCCGGGTGGTCACAGAGGGAGGTCGGGTACGGGTAACGTAGGGGCAAGGAGGCGGCGAAGCCACGGCCGGACGCGGCGCCAGGAGGGGCTCCTCTAGGCCTTTGCCCCCTTCCCCTTCGAAGGTGCAGATGGTTTGACCCCCCACCCCGAGTGAGGTGCCTTGTCCCAGCCCCGGCTGGACTGTACCATCGGGCGGTGCCGCCGGGATTTCTCCCCCCCACCACCATCAATCCCCCCCCACCCGGGCCCACGGTCGGTTGGCCCCGGCCGGGCTCTGAAACGCGGAAAGAGCTGGGCGCCATTTTGGGTGGGACTAAGCAAAGACGAAACACCCTCCCAATCGATGGGGTACTCTGGACCCTGACTTATTCGGTTCCCTTAATCCTTTCGGTACTTACACAACGTTGGGTGAGGGGAGCTGGAAGATCAGCGGGTCCCCGATCCTCTCTCCCTAGGGGTGATGGAAATCAACCCCCCCCCCGCCGCCTCCAGGTGGTTCTTCCCGCCGCAGAGTGGGAGCCGCACAAAGGGTGGGGTCTTATTAGCATAACCTGCCTGGCAACCAGATCTAGACGTTATGTGATTGGCTGAACTCTAAAAACTCCATGTCAGCCCTGGAGACGAGTAACGCCGGGGCGAAGTGACAGGCCCAGACTTAAGAGTCATGACGAAGATCCTGGGACGTTTATTCAGTCGGCAGAGAAACCAAAAGGAGATTCATACAACGGCCCAATGACTGAAGGCCTCTTTATTTCGTGCACTCCTGTCCTTTTACAACCCAATCAAAGCGCGGGTATCGGCGGCGTTGTGCACTTAGCCAATCAGAAGGCCCGATTCTGGGGCTGGCGGGTCGGGTCCCAGCGGAGGGAGAGGCCGCCGGGCGCTGGGACGGGTTCCCGGCGGGTCACGAGCCGCCTACCCCGCGCGCTGGGAGGCCCGGGTGCCGAGCTGACCCGGCTCGTGGGTCCCGGCGAGGGGCAGGGTGGCGGGCCTGAACCTGGCCTCGCTCTGGAGCCACGCGGGCGGATGCTGCCCCGCAGAAGGGAGCTGCGGGGTTCCCAGCCCCCCGGGATTGTGACCACACTCGACTTCCATTCTTCTTCCCCGCTTGCCTGTGTCCTCCGTTTCCTGCCGCTTCCCGTACAAACGAAACCTCTGCCAAGCCCCAAAGCGCCCTCCCTTCATTCCTCCTCTCCCCGCTTGCCACTCTTGATGTTTTCAGAAGGGAAATGATTTTCAGAAACATTAAGAAGTGTTAATCAGCGTTGGTCCGCCAACGATCGAACTCACTCATTTTCTTCCCCCTAGGTGTGCGCCTCCTGGAGTTCCTTAAAAAACATGGAAATGACCTTTTGTGCATGGAAATGACCTCAGGCTTTGGAGCGAGACACCCAGCTCCAACCACGCACCTGCAATGCGATGGCAGCTAGAGCTCAAAGAGACCTTGGACCTTTTCGGAGAGGCAGTTTCCCCATCCACGGTATTTTTACCTTGCGAGGTTGTTTTGAGGATTGAGATTTCCATGTAAATACTTGGCACATTGTCTGGGACTTAAACGAGTAGAAAGAAGCATTAATGACGATAAAACCTACAGAATTGCCAAACTAATCAAGGAAAAGAGGGAGAAAGCACAACTAAGCAAAGGCTTGAGAACAGAAACACCCACAAGGGAGTGAAAAACTGTACAGTTCTTTGACTTTTTTTTTTCTCTAGAGTGTTCTGTTTATGTAAATAACTGGAAACAAAGCAGAAAGAAAGGAAGAACATTTTATATTGTTTTTACAATTTCAAAGACAGCTGTCTAAGACGAGTAAAACATGGATTAAAAATAAATAATAGGGGGAACAAATGTTAAAATAAATTTCGTAGATTGAAATGCTAGTGATCAATGAAGGGGAGGGGTAAGGGGTCTGGTATGTATGAATTTTTTCTGTTTTCTTTATCTGAATTGATGTAAATGTTCTAAGAAATGATCATGATGATGAATATACAACTATGTGATGATATTGTGAGTTACTGATTATATATGTAGAATGGAATGATCATATGGTAAGAATGTTTGTGTTTGTATGTTGGTATGTTTAATAATAATAAAAAAAGAACAGCTGTCTATCTTGTGAGCAACTTGGTGGCTAGACCCTGTCTTGTCCCTCCATCCACCCCCTGCAGGCAGCACTGGACTTGGCATAAAGACCATCAAGAAACAGTTGTTGTTGGATTTAATTAAAAAGAAAATGCAAGAATGGGCTCGATGAGGCAGCCCTTAACATTTATTGTGAAAGGCGATACTGGTGCTTCTCTGGGTGTATAGACATGGAAGTTAGCTCAATTTGGAAAGCTTTTCTTAATTAAAAGAATCACTGAATGTTCCCTTTGGTTATGGTAAGTTCAGAGACTATGCTGAAGGTTGGGCATTCCTTCTGTGCCTTGCAAAAGCTCCCTGTATCCCTTGTCCTCTGGGAAGAACTCCTCACCTTTTGAGATTTAACATTATTATATTCTCTTTGGTAGACTGGGATTGTTCCATCTGAGGTCCACTATTTAGAAATGACATCAAGAAGCTCAAAATAAACTCGCCATGAGAAAGGGGACTATCTATATTATAGAGCAGAGATACCCTTGTGGACCTCAAGAAGTGTTATAAAACTTTAAGATTGCACAGTCCAGATATTATCTTAGTTGCTTGTAAAAAAGAGGTAGACACCATCCCAGAGATTTTTACTTGAAAGGTCTGGTGAGAACTTCAGGAATCTCTCTCTCTCCTTTTTTTCAATGTGGATTTTTTAATTTAATTCTTTTAATTACAGTAGAATTCATTCATTTTGGTGTACAACAGGTATTGAACATGTGCTGTGTACCATTCACTGTTCCAAACACTGGGATATAATGGGAACCAAACAGTCCTTGCTATCATGGAATGGAGGTTACATTCTAATGGGATCACAGAAGATAAATTAATAAATAAAGCTATTCCAGGTTGTAGTAAGTGTCAGTAAGAAAACAAAGGAAGACAATGCAAAGGGAAGGGAAATGCTAACTATTTAATTAGAATGTTAAAAAAAGATCTCCTCTCTGAGATACTAATAATTTAGCTGAGACTTGAGTGATTGGGGAGGAGGGGAGGAGTGGGGGGGCAGGAAACCAGCCATGCTAAGATCTTATTCTAGTCTAAGAGAAAAACAAATGGAAAGACCATGAGGTAAAATAAACAAACATAGCATACACATATTCTTCCATAGAATAAATATTCATTGAATCCTTCCTATTTGCCAGACGCTGGTCCCAGGTGCTTCTGGATTCGTCAATGAACACTATAGACAAAAAAATGCAGCATATAAATATCCATGCCTTCATAGAAACTTCAAGTCAAGCAAGTAGGTCAGGATTGCTGGAACATAGGGCCATGGATATACTGATACAAGAAACCTTAGAGAAAATGCAGGGACCAGATTATATAGACTTCGAAGTATGAAGTTTGTATTTTAAGTTCAGTTTAAAAACAGTTGGAGGTTTTAAGCAGGGGAATGACAGATAGATACAGATATTCTTATATCTGTAAAAAATGCTTAAATATCTGGCTGCTCTAGGGAATATACTGAGTAGGGTAGGTTGGTAGGAATGAAAGACAAGCTAGTTAACAGTCTTTTGCAATATGCTCTACTCAAGAAATGATGGTGTTCTTGACTAAAATGGGTAGGTGGAAATGGGGGAAAGTGTATGGACATCAGATTGATTGTGGAAGTAGAGCCACAGGCCTTGTAAATGGATAAGTTGTAAGACAGAGTAGGGGGTGGTAGTGATGACAAGAGAGTGATGACGAATGATTTATGAAGTTGAGGGAGGCGTGAGTGGCCAAGTAAATGTTGGGGAAGATGGGGAAGACTGGGAGAGAAATTATTAGAAAATTTGAGTTCTTTTGTAATCATGTTAAGATTTTAAAATATCTCTTAGAAAGCCAAGTGGAAATTCTTTATAGTCAGATGGAAGTGAAAGGGGGAGATTAGGGCCAGTTTTAGGGTTCATCTGACTCTACACTATATTTAAATACATAGGATTAGACTAGGTCTCTTAGTGAGAGTGTATAAAGAGAGCGAGGAGGGTTCAGGATTAAGTTCTTGGGAGCTCCTGAATTTAGAGTTGAGAGGCAGTAAGGAAGCCATCCAGAGACTGAGGTTAGTGGTACAGGAGGACAACCAGGGGAGGGTGATATCAGAGAAGCCAAGGGAAGAAAAAATGTTTCAAGGAGGACGGAGTGGTCAGCTGTAGCAAATGTTGCTGACAGGTAATGGAAAGATAAAAGACAGGTAACCAACCTTTGGATATGGAAAGATAGAGGTAGAAGAAACTAACAGACAATAGCAGCTTTGGGGAGGGCTGGGAACCCGGAAGAAAGAATGGGAGGTGAAGAGTGACATCTGTCACCTATAGGATAGCAGATAAGACAGCCCAATAAAAACAGCTAAAATGCTGTACATGCTATTCAAAAGAGTTAGAAATGTAGAAAGGTTAAAAACACAGCAGAGAAGAAGGGAAACCTCACTGTGCTGATTTGAAAGGATTATGTGCCCTAGAAAAGCCATGTTCTAATCCTGATACAATCTTTTTGGGAGCAACCTTTCCTTAATCCCTATTCAATACTATAAATTGGAGACTTGATTAGATTATTTCCATAGAGCTATCACTTGCCCAATCCTAGGTATTAACCTTGGATTAGAGGGAGATGTGACTCCACCCATTCCTGGTGGGCCTTAATTAGTTTACAGGAATCTTTTAAAAGAGGAAACATTCTGGAAAAGCCTTGAGATTCCGAGAGAGGAGAGCCACTATGAAGCAATGAGACCCATGAGAGCTCACGCAACCAGAGAGACCTCTGGAGATGAAGAAGGAAAATGCCCCTGGGTTTGCTTCATGGGACGAGAAGCCTGGAGAGAAAGCTAGCAGATGTCGCCATGTTCACCATGTGTTTCCAGTCGAGAGAGAAACCCTGAACCTCATCGGCCCTCTTGAACCAAGGTATCTTTTCCTGGATGCCTTAGATTGGACATTTCTTTAAACTTGTTTTAATTGGGACATTTTTGGCCTAGAACTGTAAACTTGCAACTTATTAAATTCCCCTTTTTAAAAGCCGTTGTATATCTGGTGTATTGTATTCTAGCAGCTAACAAAATTAAGCACCCACCATGACAGAGGAAAGCAAACCAATCAAAGTCAAAAAGAGTGCAGGAAAAAAAGGAAAATTATCATTTGGCAATAACTGTAACGATTAGTAAATTGCATTAAGCAAGAATCATCAATGAATGTGAAAATTAATAGGTGAAAGTTTGATATCAACACGGTCCTTATTAATTACAAAGGGGAAAGTAGTAACCTTACAATGGAGAAAGTTGACAGCTATCATTTCAGTTAATCTCTTAATTTAATTAACATTAATATCTTCAGGACTAAGACAACAGATATCATGTACCTCCTTGCATGATACACTGAGAAGGACACTGCCTCATTTTGGTGGCATGGCTAACAAAAATAACCTGAATCTAAGCAAGCCCAAATCAAGGGGCATTTTACCAAATAGTCTGTACCCCTCAAAAATATGAAGGTCAGGAAAAACAAATAACAGCCTGAGGAAGTGCACCAGATCAAAGGATCCTAAAGAGACACAATCACTAAATGACATAACAAAACTCAATGCAATATGTGAGCCCAGGCTGGTTCCTGAACCAGGAAAAAAATATTTTTTTAGCATATAAAGGACATTAGTGGGACAATTGATTGCAGTGGAGTAGGATCTATAGATTAGATAATAGTACAAATGTTAATATCCTGATTTTGATCATTGTTCTGTGGTTATATAAGAGAATGTCTTTGTTTTTAGAAAATGCACATGGCTTAAAGGGGCAATGTATCTGCGATTTACATTCAAACAGTTCAGAAAAGTAAATATATATGGATAAATCTATATATAGCATATATGTATGTATGTATACACACACACACAAAGGGAATGAAAAAGCAAAATTGTTAAAATGTTCACACGGAGAACCTGCATGATAGGTGTATAGGAATTCTTGTACTATTTTTGCAGCTTGTCTATAGATCTGAAATTATTTCAAAATAATTAAACAAGATACTAGTCCAAAAACAAAAGCCTGAGTCATATGGCTTCAGGTCTGCATTGTACGGAAAGAGTATGACAGAAGTAGAAGTCTGATATTGGAACAGCGTGGGCTGAAGAGGAAAAATCAGGAAGTCTGTGACTGGATCAAAGCTTTAGGTTTAGGTTGGGGTGAGTCAGGAAGAAGCCCAGGAGGGTGGGTGGCTGGAATTGTGAGCATGTATGAGATAAGAGAGTTTTTGAAAATTTGAGAGGAAAAGGCTAAGGAATTGAGCACGTAAATATTTTTAAATGTGATTTTAATATAAAAATAATTTATTATGCAATGGTACCCAAAAATCACCATTATTTATTTTTAATATAAAAAATAACTGCATTAAGTAAATATCACCTTGTTATTCAAGATGTAATGGAGAGGCTGGAGGGAACTGCCTGAAAATGTAGAGCTGTGTTCCAGTAGCCATGTTTCTTGATAATGATTGAATAATGGTATAGCTTTCATAGTGTGACTGTGATTGTGAAAACCTTGTGTCTGATGCTCCTTTTATCTACCTTGTCAATAGGAGAGTAGAACATATGGAATAAAAATAAATAATAGGGGGAACAAATGTTAAAATAAAAAAAATTTTTTTTAAATAAAAGATAACTGCAAAGACAGAGAGAGAAAGCCGTGGAATAAGAAGCTGAAACCAATGGAAGGAAAAGACCAGCATATGCCACTATGTGCCTTGCCATGTGACAGAGGAGCAAAGAGTCACTGGCAGCTGGTCTTTGGGAAGAAATCTTCATCATGATGCCTTAATTTGGACATTTTCCCAGCCTCAAAACTGAGTGAATAAATTCCCATTGTTTAAGCCGAACCATCTCATGATTTCATGGTACGTTCTTAAGCCACCTAGGAAACTAAACCAGAAAACATGGAGAACAGGTTGATGGAGTTCAGATCTGGATGAAGGAGCAGCAGGGAGTACTTTTCCATATTCTCCATTTTGCTGCCTGCAAGTGCTGCTGCCTGTGCAGTCGTGAACATAGCACCAGAGGATATACCACTCCTGCAAGTTGTAACACACCCAGACTCAGGCTCAATGCTTTAACAGACACTGTTGAGTGCTGAACCATGAAGAGACAGCATAGAAGTTCCACAACCTCAAAGTCAAGGCTAGCCACTGATTTAGTCTAATTTTGCAGCAGCAGCAGAAGTAACATTCTCTCCCAAGGCTCTTAACTATTCATAAGGTACAGGACTTGACACCCATAAAGCTTCCTGAGATGCTTTATGATCAGAAAGCTCAGCACTGCTTATCTATATGGTCTGACTGCAATCTCTGAGGGAATTCTGTCAGCCTCCTACTTTATTAGTTTTACTTCCTCTTTATCAGGCGTGGCTTTGTGTTTACTTTTAAACGGCTAAGTTATATTTCTTTCATAGGCAACATTAATGGGTTATGACCCAACTTCCTACTCACTGTTATTACCTCATAAAATAAATGCCCTTTTTATTTTTTAAATTCCTGCTGCTTAAATTCAGTATTAAGGGGATATTATGAAGCTCTTTAAATTTCATCAGACTGCCAATTACTAAGCTTTCTTTTAAGAATTTACAGACATCCATATAGCTTTAAACATGTTTGTAGCATCTGAAAAAAACTCTGACTTAACCTTATGTAGTATCCTCAACTGCATATTTCTAATACTGGCATTTGTGACAGGAGATAGCTGGCTCTATAGCTTACTACCCAGCAGTGAACTGTAAAGATGGAAGACCTTTTTAAAGCAGAAAGGGCCATTTTTATTTTCTCAATTAGTGTTTGGTAAAGTAACTCATCCATGGCTAACCTGAACTTTCAAACTCAGACCCAGAAGAGAGGCTCAAGGACATGCCTGCTGGAATCTCTTCTCAGACAACAAACTCCCATTTCATTTATCTAGTTATACAAGTATAAAAATCCTAATGCTAATTTATCCCCTAGATTCAGAAGAAGAAACTGATGAGCAAGGGTGTTCTAGTCTGCTAGCTGCTGGAATGCAGCACACCAGAGGCAGATTGGCTTTCAATGAAAGGATTTATTTAGTTTACATGTAGTTCTTCAGAGGAAAGGCTCTCAACTAAGGCTCTTTCTTACGTGGGAAGGCACAGGGGATCTCTGCTGGCCTTCTCTCCAGGCCTCTGGGTTCCAACAACTTTCCCTGGGGTGATTCCTTTCTGCATCTCCAAAGGCCTGGGCTGAGCTGCGAGTGCTGAGATGAGGTATGCTGAGCTGCTTGGGCTGTGCTATGTTGAGTCTCTCATTTAAGCACCAGCCAAGTAAATCAAACATCATTCATTGCAGCAGGCACGCCTCCTAGCCGACTGCAGATGTAATCAGCAACAGATGAGGTTCACGTACCATTGGCTCATGTCCACAGCAACAGAAATAGGCACCCTCACCTGGCCAAGTTGACACCTGAACCTAATTACCACAAAGGGCTCATAAGTCCAAACCAACTCCTTTAGGTCAAGAAATGGGAAAGTGATGCTCTTTTTATCTACCTTATCGACAGATGAATAAAACATATGGATTAAAAATAAATAAATAATAGGGAAACAACTGTTAAAATAAATGTAGTAGATTGAAATGCTAGTGATCAATGAAAGGGAAGGGTAGGTATGAATTTTTTTGTTTTCTTTTTATTTCTTTTTCTGAATTGATGCAAATATTCTGAGGAATGATGATAATCATGAATATACAACTATGTGATGATATTGTGAGTTATTGATTACATATCAAGAATGGAATGATCATATGGTAAAAATGTTTGTGTTTGTATATTGTTATGTTCAAGTAAAAAGAAAGTGAGAGAGAGAGAAAGCCAGGAGGTTCTGAGAGAGCAGAGAATGGCATAGCCACGGGAAGCAGACAGTCCACCAGCCAGCAACCTTTGGAGATAAAGAAGGAAAATGCCTCCTGGGGAGCTTCATGAAACAGGAAGCCAGGAGGAAAAGCTGGCAGAAGACACTGTGTTCGCCACATACCTTTCGAGATAAGAGAAAAACCCTGACCATGTTTGCCGTGTGCTTTTCCATTTGAGACAGAAACCCTGAACTTCATCAGCCTTCTTGAACCAAGGTATCATTCCCTGGATGCCTTAGATTGGACATTTCTATAGACTTGTTTTAATTAGGACATTTTCTTGGCCTTAGAACTGTAAATTAGCAACTTATTAAATTCCCCTTTTTAAAAGCCAAAAAAAAAGGGGGGGGGAATAGAAGTAGAAGGCCATTCTCTCCTCTCACATTTGTTATTTTCCCTCCAGTTAAATTCGATTTAATCCTTAGCAAGTTCTGCTATCTATTGTTTCATGAGGTTTCAAAACCCCATTCTCCCCTCTTTATGAAGAAGAGTCCCTAGATGACCCTGAATTACTTTTGTATCCAATTCTTTTCACAATTCTTTGGGTTTTAATTTCATTTTAACATAAAAATAATAATAATCCACTCGCTCAACACCTATGTTATAAATGTGCTAGGAATTCTCAACCTTTTCACATCTGTGAAAGGAGGATCCTGTCATTGACAAAGTAAAGCTCCATAAACCATGCCCCACTACCACCACTGATGGCATTAGAAGCCACTGACAGAGAAGATACCTGATGAGAAAAGACAACTATAAACTCTGAAGGGCTTTCAAACAATATGCAATCTCATAATCAAAAAAAGCATCTACATGCATTGAAAAATCATAATGTTGACAATTTTTAAGCATTTACCATGTGCCAGGCATAAAGTACTGTACATATTTTGGCTCACTTCACCCTCCCAACAGCCATACTGTTAGGTAAATACCATTTCTCTCCATTTTACACTTTGCAGAGTTATAAGTCACAAACACATAGATTTGAGGGTCTGCCAAACCCCACAGCCACCCAAAATTCTGCCCACAGGCTGTAAGTGGGAAAATTTTTAACCGAAAAAGAGGAAGGAAGGAAGGGAGGAAGGGAGGCTACCTTTTTCTGGCCTAAGTCAGAGGTTTTCTGGCTTTCCAGCTACCACAATGGTGTCAGGTGCCTGTACAAGGAAATACTTAGGTTGGCTCCCTGTAGCTAGAATGTTATTTCGCAAACAAGAAAGTATATAGAAGATAATACATTTCTCTCTGTACATTTTTCTCTCCCTCCAAAATTTTTTTTCAGGATATATAAAATAAGCAAATTCATAAAGACAGAAAGTAGATGACAAGTTACCAGGAGCTAGAGAGAGAGGGAATAGGGAGTTATTGCTTAATGAGTACAGAGTTTCTGTTTGGGGTGTGTTCTAGTTTGCTAGCTGCCAGAATGCAATATACCAGAAACAGAATGGCTTTTAAAAGGGGGAATTTAATGAGTTGCTAGTTTACAGTCCTACGTCAGAGAAAATGTCCCAATTTAAAACAAGTCTATAGAAATAGCCAATCAAAGGCATCCATCCAGGGAAAGATACCTTGGTTCAAGAAGGCCGAGGAAGTTCAGGGTTTCCCTCAAGTGAGAAGGCACATGGCAAACACAGCATCATCTGCTAGTCTTCTCTCCTGACTTCCGGTTTCATGAAGGTCCCCGGGAGGCATTTTCCTTCTTTATCTCTAAGGGTTGCTGGCTGGTAGACTCTCTGCTTCGTGGTGCTGCAGCATTCTCTGGTCTCTCTGAATCTCCTTATTCTCCAAAATGTTTCCTCTTTTATAGGACTTCAGAAACTAATCAAGACACACCCACATGGGTGAAGACACGCCTCCACTTAATGTAGTTTAACAATCACCCTTGATTAAATCACATCTCCAGGGAGATGATCTAATTACAGTTTCAAACGTACAGTACTGAATAGGGATTAGAAGAAATGGCTGCCTTTACAAAATGGGACTAGGATTAAAACATGGCTTTTCTAGGGTACATGCATCATTTCAAACCAGCACATTCTACCCTCTCGACCCTAAAAAAAGACATGTTTTTCCCATATTCAAAATGTATTCATTCCATCACAATTTCAGAAATACTTAAACCATTTCATTAGCAATACAAATGAAATACAAAATTAGAATTACAGGCATGGTCCGGTCCAAGGCAAAATTACCCTCTGGCTCTGGACTGGTAAAAACTCATAACAAGTTACTTGCTGCCAACATACAAAGGAGGAACAGTCATGGGATATATATACACATTTCCATAGGGAGGAATGAACACAATGGTCACTGGACCCATTCTGTTTCGAAAACCTGCAGGGCAAAGATCATTAGATTTCAAAGTCTGAGAGTCATTGATCTTCAGGGCTTTAGAAAGTGGCAGTTCCACCCTCTCCAAGGGCCTATGCAGAGGTTTGCCTCTCTCCAAACACAACCTTGGAGAATATTGGGGAGACCACCATTTTCTCGGCTCCACCCTCTCCAAGCATCGGGGCTGTACCTAGGCTCTCTGCCATCTCCAGGGCACACGCTCAACCCCTCCATATGGTGGCAGGCAGGCTCTCCCCAAACCCCAAGGAATGTGCTTCACCCTTTCCAAGGCCTGAGGCGGCATGAGTCATCCACTGCAATGAGGTGGAAGGCCCATCCTCTGCCTTTGGGGCAAACTCACCCTTAAAATCCATTGCCACACATATTCCTCTGATTTCTGTCTATATAAATTGGAAAACTCACACAGTTCTTTTGGAGTATAACATAACTCCTCATGTGTGATACTTTGTACCTCACCTTTAGAGGCCTGTTATAGGTCTGGAAAAAATGAGGGGTGGTGGGGGTCGTTCATGAAAAGAATTAGAAATATCTTCCAAGCCATTTGCTTCAGGGCCTTCATTTGCAGTTTCATCTAGTGAAAGAGGATTAATCACTCTAGGGCTAATCCCTTCAGGAGGAGTTTGGGTGGCCAACTCAAGGTAGGCTGGAGGTGGGGCAGTTATGTCCTCAGGGCAAACTATTACAGGGTTATCTAGAGTAGACTCAGCATGATCTAGGGTTTCAACCTCACCTCCGACATCATTATCAATCCATATGTCACCATCCCATTTTTCAGGTTCCCACTCCTTTCTGATCAATGCCCTCACTTTAATGGCAGACACCAAGCAACACTGAGATTTCAGTTTATGTCATAAACTTGCTACTCTAACAATAAGTTTCTGAGTCTGATTTTCAGAGATCTCAAGTCTACGGCTACAGGAAATAAGATTTTCCTTCAGGATGCTCATAGAAACGTCTACATCTGTCAGACGGCGCTTAAGCATCTCATTTGAAGCCTTAAGCCCTTCCCTTTCACCCCTTAATGTAGCCAGTGTATATAACAACAACCAGCCAACATCTCTATACTTCTTATTTCCACAAAACTCTGTAATGGTGTCAAAAACATTATCCCCCAGAGCCTGGCTTTGTACAAGTGAAGCATTAGGAGAATCGAATGGTGATACATATTTTTTTTTAACATTTTTTTTTCCTTCAATTTGCATATGGGCAGGAGGCACCAGGGATTGAACTCCAGACCTCCAGCACGGCAGGTCAGAGCAGCCACCCGAATGGTGATATTTTGACTATCTCTTTTGCCAACTCACTCCATGGATTGGGAGTGTCATTCTGATTATGGGAATCAGAGTCCTTAGTGTCTTTGAGTCCAGTCAGAATAGAAAACCATCCATAAAAACCCATTTTTTAAAAATTTATTTATTAATTAAAAAATTAAGAAACAAAATAAAACATCAACATACATAATCAGTAATTCACAATATCATCACTTAGTTGCATATTCATCATTTCTTAGAACATTTGCATTAATTCAGAAAAAGAAATAAAAAGACAATAGAAAAAGAAATAAAGTGAACACAGGAAAGAAAAAAAAAA